>SJYT01038905.1:438077-495228 GCA_006410635.1 Cephalophus harveyi
CATGCAGGAGATACAGGTTCAATCCTGGCGTCAGGAAGATCTTCTGAAGAAGAAATGGCAGCCCACTCCAGTATTCTTGCCTGAAAAATCCCATAGACAGAGGACTCTGGTGGGCTACAGTCCAAAGGAACACAGAGTCGGATGCAACTGAGCGACTAAGTCTGTATGCACAGAGAGCACTTTGCTAGGATCTCTCTTCTGCGGCACATCTCAGCCTGCCTAGGGCTCTCAGCTGAGAGCTCTAGTCCTCTAGTCACCCATAAGACCGGGAGCCACCTGGGCAGGGCCCATCAGACATTGCCACTGTGCCAGGCCCAGCAGGGACCCAGAGAGATGAATCAATGCCAACCCTGCCTTGGAGGACCCCTCACAATACAGCAGGGCCAACAAACCTAGCGTGTCCATCACTATCCATACCTTCCAAATACCCTGCAGTGTGCACGCACTCACAGGTGAGGAAACTGGGGCACAGGGACATCCTTGAATGTTCCCAGAATCTCAAGGCCCATCTATGGGAGAAACTGGGAGTCCCCCTCCAGAGACTAAACTTGTAACTCCCACAGTAAAAAATCTTAAAGAATTCAAGGGACCTCCCTGGTGGCCTAATGGTTAAGATTCCATGCTGCCAATGCAAGGGGTATATGTTTGATTCCCAATCAGGGAACTAAGTTCCCACATGCCAGATGACACAGTCAAAAGATTTTTTTTTCTTTTTTAATTTTTTTAGAAAAATCTTAATGAATTTGGGAATTCTTTAAGTGGTTATGACTCTGTATTTTCACTGCCACAGGCCCATGTTCAATCCCTAATGGGGGAACTAAAATCCCACAAGCCTTGCAGTGCTGGAAAAAAAGAAGTTCAAGCCTCCTGACTTCTCATTTGGGGTCAGACACTGTTAATTGGGCTGCCACCTGCGGTACCCACTCCAGTGTTTCTGTGGCTTCACGTATAAAGATTATCTTTCTCACACAGGTACAGTGGGCGTAGGTTCTGCTCCTTGTAGTTCTGCAGGGACTCAAGCCCCTTCCAGCCCACTTCCTCTTCCACTGTAGGGAGAGCCTTGCATTCCTCCCCTGGGTCCTCCACACCCAGCCACGGGACAGGGAAGAGAGTGAGGTCAGACCAGGATGTGGCATGGTTTACATTTCTTCAGCTACATTCCACTGACCAGAACTCAGCCCATGGCTCTGCCTGCCTGCAGGGGAGATCGGGAGCTGTAGTGTCACTAAGTGCCCAGGAAGGAAAGGAATTGGATTTGAAGGACATAGGAGTGTTGCCCTGAATGCCACGCCCTTTGGCCGCACGTGGCTCCAAAGGTGCTGTATGTCAAAGGCTGCCTGGTGCTGTCAGTGACCACAGAGCTAAGCTCAAGAAGACAGAGTGGGTACGCCAGTAGGAACCAGGGGGTTAGAAGAGCACAGAGCGTCCTCTTAGTCACCCGCTAGGCTCAGCAGGAGGCCTCACTCATCTGATGAGCTCACCTTGGGCCTACGGCTATGTAGGATCACCAGCAGCAGCCCCCTCCTCCCCGAGCTGGCCAGGCCCCCTTCTCCAGGCCAGGCCCTGGACAGATGGTCCAGAAGCTTGGTCGTTGCTACCCTGGCCAGGAGCGGGACACAGGCACTGATGTCCCCAGGAGTAACCCTGCTCTGCCCGCCCCCAGGAAGATGGGCAGATCTGAGGTTGGCGAGCCCCTAGATGGTCTGGGTTTGGATACTGATGGCACTAGTGATAAACAACCCACCCACAATGTAGGAGACACAGGAGATGTAGGTTCAAACCCTGGTTCGGGAAGGTCCTGTGGAGGAGAGCATGGCAACCCACTCCAGTGTTCTTGCCTGGAGAATCCCATGGACAGAGGAGCCTGGCGGGCTGTAGTACATGGGGTTGCCAAGACTTGGACACAACCGAGGGACTAAGCATGCACGTCTGCTTTAACCCTAAGGAGTAAGAATCACCGAATTGTGTCCCAAAGTCAAGGACAAAATATTTGGTCTAGAGAAGACACGTGACTTAGCTCTGGTCAGACCGATGCAGACTTTGTCTGTCGCAAGAGAGGAAAGGGTGGGAAAGGAAAAGGGTGTTATGATCAGAAGCTTGTTCACACCTACTCTGGGGCCCACCCAGTGTGCTCCCCAGAGAGCAATGCAGAGCAGATGCCAAGGTCCCAGCCCCAGGCCCCAGGAAGACAGGCATTCCTGAGACCGCAGGACCCGGTGCAATGGGGCTGGGGCTGCAGTAACCACTCTGCCTCTGTGGGCATTGGAAGGAGGCCCAGGAAAGCAAGGACCTCAGTGTCTTACTAGCCACTCTGACTCTCTTATTACCCCCTCCCAGCCCAAGCCTCAGCTTACCTAACCACCTACCCCCACAAGGTAACACACTGATCCATAGGTATGTGGGAAGAAAGTCTTAGAATTCAACATACACACATCCACATGTATTTCTATCTAAAAAGAAACGAATTCAGCTCTGCTAATATTTAACATAAAAATTGGCCGAGGCACCCCAACTCGGTCTGTTTTGGCCGATCATGTCCCCCACATTAGTCAATGTCTGGTAGGGGACATGTCCACCAGGCAGAGAACTTGAGGATGGCATCCTCACTCAATTGCTCAAAAGTGAAAGAAAGCGAAGTCACTCAGTCGTGTCCGACTCTTTGCGACCCCATGGACTGTAGCCTAACAGGCTCCTCTGTCCATGGGATTTTTCAGGCAATAGTCCTGGAGTGGAGGGATCTTCCCAACCCCGGAATCGAACCCGGATCTCCCGCATTGTAGACTGATGCTTTACCGCCTGAGCCATTCTGACCTATTGTGACATGTTGCCATTCACATAAGCTCAGTTCAGTGGAATGCACAGATTGTAATGTCTGATTCAAACTAAACTGGGACTTCCCTGGCGGTCCAGTGGAAGGGCTTCTCACTTCCACTGCAGGGGGCACAGGTTCAATCCTTGGTCCGGAAACTAGATCCCCCAAGCTGCAACTAAAATATTACATGTAGCAAGCAGCAAAGACTGAAGATCCCACGTGCTGCAACTAAGACCTGGTGTAGCCAAATAAATAAAAATTTCAAAAAAGAATTGTTTTTTAAAAAGGACAAGTGGCCTAAAAAGATTTCTGTGAAGAAACAGCAAGAAAACAGGAGCACTTCCCGCTGATCCCAGGACATGATTTCATTTGACATTTCAGGAAGGAGAGACAAGGGTTGTGTGTTGAGTGCTCCAGTGAAGATTTCCAAAAGTGAAATCTCTTTTCATGAGGACAAAGGTGAAGTTTAAACAGTCGTTAAGGAAGTAATTTTTTTTTGGAAGGACTATAGTATGAGAGAACATTTAGAAGTAAAGTTGGAAAGTGTTCCCATTGTTACTTGATTTTATTGCCGAAAACCTCATGTGTTCCCAAGATCTTTCACATCCATCCTTCAAAGAAAACAAAAAAGGAATTTTTAACTTGCTTTAAAATGAGTTTGAGTGGGTTTAAAATCCATTTGTGAAAGTATTAAAATGCAACATATTCCAATTTCTTTGCACGAAGAACTGATTGACATGAGAGAGGATGGAAATTTGAAAGTCAATTTTGAACAAAACCTTTGCATAATTGGTGGATGGCATTGAAAACTGAAAAATGAATGTCATGGTTTAATGAGCAGAGCCCACAATGCACCTCGTCCGTCTGGATCTAGGTATCTTCATGAAGCCTTCTTTTCAGCTGTGACAGCCTTTAAAACTGAATATTGAAATAAACTGAATTTAGTACCAGACATTCAAGTCACTCTCCCTCAGAGTGTGAAACTGGGATTTTCAAAAATAAAGAAGGATATTCAATGGCATTGCTCCCATGGAGAGCAAAAAGGGATTTTAGGCCATTATGAAATGAAATGTCATAAAAATTATTTTAAAACTGTTTTTATTTATTACCTCTTTCATTTCTAGTTGTGTGGCTTTATAATGTGCATATAATAATATGCATAATGTCTAGTTTCTTCATATGTGTATAGTGTATATATCTCATAATATAAATTTTATAATGTAAATGCTAATGTATTTTTATGCATATACTTTATGTTTATAATTTATTAAGTTCTATGAAAATAATTTATAAACAAATAGATATCAGGGAGGCCTGCTCAACATTTTTTACTGATGACATATGAATAATAAAATTTGAGTTCAGGGTGATGGCAGCACCCAGGGGGCCCATCTAGCTCTGACATCACAGCTTATTGGCAACAGAGACTGAGTGTAAATTCAAGCATCCCGAGTGCCAAGTATGGCTTTTTTCTTGCTCTGCTCTTTCTGGCCCTTCACGCAGAACCTGGTTTAGCTACTTTAGTTACCAATATCTCACTATTGTCTCTGTTGAGAAGCCCTTCCTGCTATTCACTTCAGTCTTGACTGCTGCAAATAAAGCCTGGAATGTTCTGGAGGTTAGGTTGCTTTTCTGTCCCCGCTGTAGCAAAGAACAGCCCTCTTAAATCTTTGGCACCTATCTTGACCCCAGAGAAGAGACAGTCCCAGAGAAAATGCCTGCTCCTCAGCTACCCTCTTAAGGGGTTCAGCACCTCCCTGAAGCAAGGAGACCTTTCTCGGGCACAAAGATGTTCACGGCTTTCCCTCCCTGCTCCTGTTCTGCTTTAAAACATTTCCTGTATCTCCATTGTCTGCAACAGAAAAGTCAGATTGCTTAGGGCAACTGCCATGCCCTTGACCCCCTGGACCAACCTACCTGCATCACTCAGCAGCAAGAAACAGAAACCACACTAGCTAAATTAAGCAGAAAGGAATGTCATGCAGGTAATGCCATGCTGATAAACTCACCAGAAGGGTTAGAGGAACAGGCTGTACCTGCAGGAATGACTCCAAAGACAAACTTGGGACCCACCCTAAGAAGCAAGCACCTCCCTGACACCATCAGGAAGGTAAGGAATCTGGAGCCACCCAAGAAGGTCTGTTGGTTTCAAGAACCATCACCTAACTGATTCAGGGGTCAGGAGGCCATCTGAACAACAACTTCTCTGCACCCACAAAGCTGGACGCTGGATGCTAGAAGGGAGCTGCCCCCTAAATCAGTGCTTCTATAACCATGCTGAGCGACGAGTCATGTTTCCAAGTCCGTTTGATTGACAGACCTGTTTCCTAAATAAAACTCTAGCAGCAATGGAGTCTGAGGAACACAGTGGTCAGTGTCCAACCTCTCCAGCTAAGCAAGGCTCACTAGGAGAAGAGTGGGCAGAGGCGATGCTGTATACACATCATCTCTCCAGATTTTTCTCCCAGCGTTCTTCACACCCTCACCCTGACTTCCAGCTACAGAGAACACCCCAAAGGTCTAGGAGCACCCCAGGCTTTCTCACCTCTCCTTCCTCACCCAGGTTACTCACCATCCCCCTCCACTTTGAATGTCCTACTGAGTCTGAGATGTTTTCTCTGGCTCCAGGAGTCAGGAGTTACTATAGCCTGCAACTGTCAGACAGAAATATAATCAAGTCACATATGTAATTCTAAACTTTCTAGCAGGCACACATAGAGATTGAATAATGGCTACCCTCAAAATATCAAGTCTTAACTCCTGGAACTTTCCAATGTTACCTTATTTGGGAAAAGGATCTTTGCCGATGTAATTAAGGATTTCACAGACAGATTACCCCGGGTTATCTAGGGGAGACCCTAAATGCTATCATAAGGGTCTTTATCAGTTCAGTTCAGTTCAGTTGCTCAGTCGTGTCTGACTCTTTGCGACCCCATGAATCGCAGCACGCCAGGCCTCCCTGTTCATTACCATCTCTCGGAGTTCACTCAGACTCACGTCCATTGAATCCGTGATGCCATCCAGCCACCTCATCCTCGGTCGTCCCCTTCTCCTCCTGCCCCCAATCCCTCCCAGCATCAAAGTCTTTTCCAATGAGTCAACTCTTCGCTAAGGTGGCCAAAGTACTGGAGTTTCAGCTTTAGCATCATTCCTTCCAAAGAAATCCCAGGGCTGATCTCCTTCAGAATGGACTGGTTGGATCTTCTTGCAGTCCAAGGGACTCTCAAGAGTCTTCTCCAACACCACAGTTCAAAAGCATCAATTCTTTGGTGCTCAGCTTTCTTCACAGTCCAACTCTCACATCCATACATGACTACTGGAAAAACCATAGCCTTGACTAGACGGACTTTAGTCGGCAAAGTAATGTCTCTGCTTTTCAATATGCTATCTAGGTTGGTCATAACTTTTCTTCCAAGGAGTAAGCGTCTTTTAATTTCATGGCTGCAGTCACCATTTGCAGTGATTTTGGAGCCCAAAAAAATAAAGTCTGACACTGTTTCCACTGTTTCCCCATCTATTTCCCATGAAGTGATGGGACTGGATGCCATGATCTTCGTTTTCTGAATGTTGAGCTTTAGGCCAACTTTTTCGCTCTCCTCTTTCACTTTCATCAAGAGGCTTTTTAGCTCCTCTTCACTTTCTGCCATAAGGGTGGTGTCATCTGCATATCTGAGGTTATTGATATTTCTCCCGGCAAGTTTCCCCATCTATTTCCCATGAAGTGATGGGACCGAATGCCATGATCTTCGTTTTCTGAATGTTGAGCTTTAAGCCAACTTTTTCACTCTCTACTTTCACTTTCATCAAGAGGCTTTTTAGGTCCTCTTCACTTTCTGCCGTAAGGGTGGTGTCATCTGCATATCTGATGTTATTGATACTTCTCCCAGCAATCTTGATTCCAGCTTGTGTTTCCTCCAGTCCAGCATTTCTCATGATGTACTCTGCATAGAAGTTAAATAAGCAGAGTGACAATATACAGCCATCTTTATAAAACAGAGGCAAGACACAGACTTCCCTGGTGGTCCAGTGGTTAAGAATCCACCTGCCTAGTCAAGGAAGATCCCACATGTCTCAGAGCAACTAACCCCGTGAGCCACAACTACTGCGCGTGGACTCTAGGGCCCATGAACCGCAACTACTGAAGCCCACACACCCTAGGGCTGGTGCCAGCACAGACAAAAGAAGCCACCACACTGAGAAACCCTGCACCACAACTAGAGAAGAGCCCTTGCTCTGCAACCAGAGAAAGCCCATGTGCAGCAATGAAGACCCAGTGCCGCTGCCCAAAAAGATAACACAGCCAGGGAAGAAAGCAAAGACAAGACAAGGCAGAGATTGAAGAACGTGACCATAGCCCAGGAATTCCAGGGCAGCCACTAGAAGTTGCAAGAGGCAAGGAACCAGTTCTTCCCAAAGACCCAAAATCCAGCCTCTGGTCTCCAGACTGTGAATGATTACATTTTGATGTTTTAAGCCACTCGGTTTGTGGAAATTTGTTACAACAGCCTTTGGAAACTAATAAGTGAAGTGAAGTGAAAGTCGCTCAGTCGTGTCCGACTCTTTGCGACCCCATGGACTATACATTCCATAGAATTCTCTAGGCCAGAATACTGGAGTGGATAGCCTTTCCCTTCTCCAGGGGATCTTCTCAACCCAGGGATCGAACTCAGGTCTCCCACATTGCAAGCGGATTCTTTACCAGCTGAGCAACAAGGGAAGCCATGGAAACTAATAAAGTACCTCTCAAAAAGTGAAAAGAAACAGGTCAAATTAACTTTGCAGTTTATTTTATTTACCCCAACATCTACAAAATATTATCAACATGTTATCAAGAGAAAAAGCACCAATGAGATATTATGTTCTTCAAACTAAGTCTTTGAAATTTAAATTGTATTTCCCATTCTATGTATGTGTGTTCAGTCATGTCTGACTCTTTGAGACCCCATGGATTGTAGCCCACCAGGGCTCCACTGTCCATGGAATTTTTTCTAGGCAACAATACTGGAGTGGGTTGCCATTACCTACTCCAGGGGATCTTCCCAACCCAGGAAAACCACATCTCTTGCATCGCCTGCATTGGCAGGTGAATTCTTTACCACTAGCGCCACCTAGGAAGCCCTTCACACTAATGACATGTCTCAGTATAGACCAGGCACATTCTTCATCCACACATGACTAAAGGTTACCATTGAGGATGGTACATTTCCCCTCCTTTGTAGGGCTCTAGGCAAGCAGCAGCCTGGAATTTGGGGCCTTATTTGCCTATGAGTCTCTCTTCCTTTGGACTGCAGGGAGATCCAACCAGTCTATCCTAAAGGAAATCAGTGCTGAATGTTCACTTCAGTGGACTGATAGCCATGACTGGGCTATGATTACGTCAGGCTATCAGGACTGATGCTGAAGCTGAAACTCCAATACGTTGGCCACCTGATGCGAAGAACTGACTCATTGGAAAAGACCCTGATGCTGGGAAAGATTGAGGGTAGGAAGAGAAGGGGAAGACAGAGGATAAGATGGTTGGATGGAATCACCGACTCAGTGAACATGAGTTTGAGCAAGCTCTGGGAGTTGGAGATGGACAGGAAGGCCTGGTGTGCAGCAGCCCATGGGGTCGCAAAGAATCAAACATGACTGAGCAACTCAACTGAACTGAACTGAACTTCCATGCTTCCACAGAGCATGCATAGACTGTATGCTCCGAGCGGACAGGAATCTTGTCCCATTCATCTTGGTATCCCAGTGCCTAACATCAAAGCAGTCAATAAATGTATTTTGAATGAATGTGTATTTTGAATGGATTCTTGACAATAAAAAAAAACCCTTGTAGGAAACTACATTTTTTGTTTGATTGGTTTTCCGTCTTCTTCAGTGAGCAGAGTTCAGGATCCATCAAAATACTTGGAATCCCTTCTCTCGGAAGTGCAGATGTAGGCCAAGTTCCCCCCAGCATCCAGGAAAATGCTATATGTTGAGGTTGGAAAGAAATATTGTGAATTTTTTTGCTGTGTCTACTAGTAATCTTCCAAAACTGAAAGCATCAGGCCCAGATGGGCTTACTGGTGAATTCTACCAAACATTTAAGGAAGAAATTATACTAATTCTCTATAGTCTCCTTCAAAAGCTAGAAGCAAAGAGAATACTAGCTAATTCGGAGGCCAGCATCACCCAAATATCAAAACCAGACCGAGACTTTACAAGAAAACCACAGATCAATATCTTTCACAAGCATCGATGCAAACATCCTCAACAAAATACTAGCACATTGAGTCCTACAATGTATGAAAAATTATACAGCACAACCAAGTGGGATGTATCCCAGGTATGCAAGGTTGGTTCAGTATTCAAAAATCAGTTAATGTATTCCTTCACATCAACAAGTTAGAGAGGGAAAAAAAATCACATGGTCATATCCATAGATGCAGAAAGGCTGATGATGTCAGGGGAGCAGGGTGGTAGCAGAGTGAGGTGGGGGATTAGGCAGAGGCAGGAAGGTGTGTGTGCACAAGGTCTATGAGGAGGCTGAGGCTGGAATCAGTGTTCCTGAGACTGGCTTAAGGTAAAGGGAACAGCCAAATGTGAACCATGAAGGTCAAATCTGCCAAGAAAGACTGTAACCCTCAGGCACAGGGTCATAAACCTAGGGTTCCCAGGCCTGAAGGACCACTGCTAAAACTGCCCTTGGTGCCAGCCCCCAGGAACACAGCCAGGGCCAATGTCAGGACCACTCCAACCCTGGCCTGATGCTCTGCCCCCACCCCGTAACCTGTACCTTCTCCCTGAGAATCTCAGCAGCTGCCTGCCCATGAATAAGGCTGCTGTGGGCAGTGCATGTTGGCTTGCAGCTGCACACACCCCAAGGGAGGGGCGTCATTTTCTTCATTCAAAGACACAGCTGCTCACCAAGCCATGGGCTGCTGGCTGCGTGAACATCCAGAGACGCCTTTCAGAGTCTTTCAGCGATCACCTTTCACTGCTATGCTCAGCTGTGCTTCCTGGCCTCCCTCGACACAGGCCATGATGCCTCCATGAAGCCACAGAACATCAAAGACTTTAAGGCCAGAAGCCCTTCTACTGAGCATCACTGGGGCCCTGGGCAGCCCTCCCACCCACCCACTCCTAAGATAAGCCCCTGCTGGGATCACCCTAAGTCCCTGGGCTGGAAAGTGTGCCAGCTCCCTAGCTTCCAACCAACCTACCCAGAGGGGACTCGGCTTTACCACAGTGCCCCTCCCCCACAAAGCCTGGATGCCCCCTCGCCACACTCTGGGATCCCTGACACAGAACAGGAAGCGAGCTGGAGCCAGGGAGAGGGGATGTCCGGACTTTTGGACTTTCTGCCATCACTCCACATGGAACTTCCACCAGAACGTGCACAGGGATAGTCCGTGAGTGAATGAATGAAGACCATCGCGGCGCTGAACCCCTTCTCAAAGCCCTCCAGACAAGCAGAGCCTCTTCTCATTGAGTTAGAAGCCTATTCCCAGACTAAGATAAAAAGACAAGATCTGTGCCCAGCGTCAGTCCCAGCAGGCCCCTACCCGGTACCTGTCACATTATGACCCAGCTCAGAGAGCACAGAAGGGGCCTGTGGGAAGGGTCTCCTGCCCCTGGGCATTCTGCTCCCCCAAAGCCAAGGCTTCACTCTCTGCTAGCTCTGCCAACCAACCCTCTGTCCCTTCCCTGGCTGGCACTCAGGTGACGGGAATGCCTACACCACACTTGGTTCCAAGAAGCCCCTGTCCAAGCAGAGGTTCCCCTGAGCACTCAGCACCCAGGGAGGAAAGAGGATGCTTAAGAGCCTCTCACACACACTCACACACCGGGCTCCAGTGCCCACCAAGGCCAGGCTTCCCTTCCCTGCCTGTGCCAGCCCCACCTGAGCTGGTCCAGACAGGCGGGTGGGGCCTGTGGGCTGTCAGGCCACGTGTAGGGCTGGCGGGGAGGAAGGAGGGCGGGCTTGGCCGGCTGCTCTTAAGGCGGGGCTGGAGGTGAAGGGCGCCTCCCTTTACTCCTCACCTGGGCTCTGACCAACCGCCTCACTTCGTCTGTCCCAGGAGCCAAGAGTGAAGGCAGGAGGGTCTTGCTCACCCTGGACAACAGGTAGGCGCCTTTATTCTTCAAGGAGAAAAGAGGAGGCTCAGCCCCTTCAGCCAGCCCTTGTCCCCAGTTTTCCTCCTCTCTTGGGGCTCAGAGTGAAGGTGGAGACAGATAAGATGGTTCCAGGACTACAGACTCAAGTTCTGCACTTTGAGGGAACTAAATCTGGAGCCCTCAGTGTACAGATGAGAGAACCAGGGTCTGGGGAGGGGAAAGGGTTTGCCCAGGGTCCTGAGACATGGGAAGGGAATGGACCCAGAACCTAGCCTCCTGCCTGCCAGCCCAGAGCCCTTGGGGCCTGGCCATCAATGCCCCCCCACCCCGTGCTGGGTCATTGAGAGGCCACCAGGAATCCTGGAGTGGGAGGGAGAGGGTGGGCAGAGCACGGGTAGGGAAAGGCCTTCACTGGCCCTGCGGGTCCCTGTCTACTGTCCCAGGTCTGCTTCACCAGGTCGGGGTGGGGACCAGGGGATGATCAGAAGCCACTCTTCCAGCAGGGGGGTGGGGAGGGGATTGGGCTAGTGAGGTGAGGCACTCTGGGGGACACTTGTCCCCCCCTCTGCCATCCTCTCCCTCCACTCCCCTGGGCTTGTAGGAGGGAAAGAGTGAGTCAGAAGAAGCAGCTGGCAATGAAACTGACAAGGGGATTTGCCCAGGAATCAGGATCCCCCTGCCTCCAGAGCCCTTGAGAACAAAAAAGGAGACTTGAGTCCCATGGGTGGGCAGGACCTATAGATAAGACTGAGTTGGCTGGAGCCCTCCATACCCACTACAGCCCCCCAACATGCATACACAGAGTGCTGAGCCCAGGGGTCCTCCCTTCACCTTTGGAGCAGGAAGGAAAGAGCTAGAGACGTGTGCTGGTGGGGACAGAAGAAAGAGTGCCCAGGAATAAAGGAGTGAGACCAGCCCCTGCCCTCGGAGGTCTGGTGGTGCTTTGGGGAGTATCAAAAGAGAGAAGACTTAAAGAAAATCCCAAGGGGCTGCCTAAGCTTTGCTCAGTCTCAGGCCTGTCCCACTGGGTTCTAGAATCCCAGAAGAGGCAGAGAGAGATGAAATGGATCTTAAATCTATGAAACAGTGGCACAGAGTGTGGGACTGGAAGCCAAGATCACCTGGGTTCAAATCCCAGTTCCACTACAGGTGCTGTGAGTTTTATGACCTCAGGAAAGTCCCTTAACCTCTCCAGACCCACTGTAAGAGGACTTTCTTCAAAGAACCACTGAGAAAACAAAATGAGTACATTTTAAGGGTCTGTTACGATTGCATTCCCATTATATAGGTGGGACAACTGAAGCCCAGAGGGGAAAGGACACTAGCCCAGGGTGGCATAAAAGCAGATTCCAAATCAGTAGGCAGACATCCTGGATCTTAGTCCAGGGTGACGAACCAGGTACCCAGTGGACTCCCCAGAGACCATAACCCCAGGTCCTCTTTGAGGCCCAGCCAGAAAACCTTCAGGGTGTGCAGAGATCCTGCCCCGACAAACCCAGGGCACTTGGAGCCAAAGCTCCATGTCCTTAGCTGCCCCCAGGAAGGCGCTTGGAGGCCCGTTCCTTGTTCCCTTTCACTGCCATTTATAGACACGCTTCCTGAGCCTAACATGTGCCTGCCCCCTCCAGGATCTGGCCAAAGAGAAGTCTGGCAGCAGGTCTAGCAGGAGCTTTGGGCAACTCACAGTCCCTCTCTGGACCTCAGGTGTTTCTCTGCACTTGAACTCCATGTGATATAAGGAGTTAAAGGTCTAAAGTCCAGGCCTGAGTTTAAAACCCAGCTCTACCACTTTTCTAAAGAGCCTCTCACACACACTCACACACCGGGCTCCAGTGCCCACCAAGGCCAGGCTTCCCTTCCCTGCCTGTGCCAGCCCCACCTGAGCTGGTCCAGACAGGCGGGTGGGGCCTGTGGGCTGTCAGGCCACGTGTAGGGCTGGCGGGGAGGAAGGAGGGCGGGCTTGGCCGGCTGCTCTTAAGGCGGGGCTGGAGGTGAAGGGCGCCTCCCTTTACTCCTCACCTGGGCTCTGACCAACCGCCTCACTTCGTCTGTCCCAGGAGCCAAGAGTGAAGGCAGGAGGGTCTTGCTCACCCTGGACAACAGGTAGGCGCCTTTATTCTTCAAGGAGAAAAGAGGAGGCTCAGCCCCTTCAGCCAGCCCTTGTCCCCAGTTTTCCTCCTCTCTTGGGGCTCAGAGTGAAGGTGGAGACAGATAAGATGGTTCCAGGACTACAGACTCAAGTTCTGCACTTTGAGGGAACTAAATCTGGAGCCCTCAGTGTACAGATGAGAGAACCAGGGTCTGGGGAGGGGAAAGGGTTTGCCCAGGGTCCTGAGACATGGGAAGGGAATGGACCCAGAACCTAGCCTCCTGCCTGCCAGCCCAGAGCCCTTGGGGCCTGGCCATCAATGCCCCCCCACCCCGTGCTGGGTCATTGAGAGGCCACCAGGAATCCTGGAGTGGGAGGGAGAGGGTGGGCAGAGCACGGGTAGGGAAAGGCCTTCACTGGCCCTGCGGGTCCCTGTCTACTGTCCCAGGTCTGCTTCACCAGGTCGGGGTGGGGACCAGGGGATGATCAGAAGCCACTCTTCCAGCAGGGGGGTGGGGAGGGGATTGGGCTAGTGAGGTGAGGCACTCTGGGGGACACTTGTCCCCCCCTCTGCCATCCTCTCCCTCCACTCCCCTGGGCTTGTAGGAGGGAAAGAGTGAGTCAGAAGAAGCAGCTGGCAATGAAACTGACAAGGGGATTTGCCCAGGAATCAGGATCCCCCTGCCTCCAGAGCCCTTGAGAACAAAAAAGGAGACTTGAGTCCCATGGGTGGGCAGGACCTATAGATAAGACTGAGTTGGCTGGAGCCCTCCATACCCACTACAGCCCCCCAACATGCATACACAGAGTGCTGAGCCCAGGGGTCCTCCCTTCACCTTTGGAGCAGGAAGGAAAGAGCTAGAGACGTGTGCTGGTGGGGACAGAAGAAAGAGTGCCCAGGAATAAAGGAGTGAGACCAGCCCCTGCCCTCGGAGGTCTGGTGGTGCTTTGGGGAGTATCAAAAGAGAGAAGACTTAAAGAAAATCCCAAGGGGCTGCCTAAGCTTTGCTCAGTCTCAGGCCTGTCCCACTGGGTTCTAGAATCCCAGAAGAGGCAGAGAGAGATGAAATGGATCTTAAATCTATGAAACAGTGGCACAGAGTGTGGGACTGGAAGCCAAGATCACCTGGGTTCAAATCCCAGTTCCACTACAGGTGCTGTGAGTTTTATGACCTCAGGAAAGTCCCTTAACCTCTCCAGACCCACTGTAAGAGGACTTTCTTCAAAGAACCACTGAGAAAACAAAATGAGTACATTTTAAGGGTCTGTTACGATTGCATTCCCATTATATAGGTGGGACAACTGAAGCCCAGAGGGGAAAGGACACTAGCCCAGGGTGGCATAAAAGCAGATTCCAAATCAGTAGGCAGACATCCTGGATCTTAGTCCAGGGTGACGAACCAGGTACCCAGTGGACTCCCCAGAGACCATAACCCCAGGTCCTCTTTGAGGCCCAGCCAGAAAACCTTCAGGGTGTGCAGAGATCCTGCCCCGACAAACCCAGGGCACTTGGAGCCAAAGCTCCATGTCCTTAGCTGCCCCCAGGAAGGCGCTTGGAGGCCCGTTCCTTGTTCCCTTTCACTGCCATTTATAGACACGCTTCCTGAGCCTAACATGTGCCTGCCCCCTCCAGGATCTGGCCAAAGAGAAGTCTGGCAGCAGGTCTAGCAGGAGCTTTGGGCAACTCACAGTCCCTCTCTGGACCTCAGGTGTTTCTCTGCACTTGAACTCCATGTGATATAAGGAGTTAAAGGTCTAAAGTCCAGGCCTGAGTTTAAAACCCAGCTCTACCACTTTTCTGGATGTGTGGCCGACACAGATTTCTTAACCTCTCTGAATCTCAGTATCTTCATCTGTAAAGTGGACTGGTAATAGGGGTGCAGTACTTCCTAGGGTTATGAGAGGATTAGGAGAGTTATCATAGGGAAAGTCAGTGCCTGACACATGGTGAGTTCTCAGTAAACGGGAGCTATTATTATTTATTATTATGAAAGCATTATATTCTATATAAGCCCTGATTTCTAAGTAGTGTTTAGAATTGTCCAATAGCTTTCAAAGCAGTATCTCACTGGTTCCACACCACCTTCTGGGAGGATATATAGCAGGAATTCTTATTCCCATCTCACAGATGAGGAAACTGAGGGTCATAGTGACTCCTTAAGGAACAGTTTGAACTGGGGTTTGAATTCAAATCTCCAGACTCTGATGTCTGCATTCATTTCATTTGTCCCAGACTGGTCTCAATGACTTTTCCAAGATTGAGGTCTAACTCTAAAGCAGAATGTAATAGAGGTATCTTGGAAAAAGAGAAAAGTGGAGTTGGGGAGTGCTAGGGGCAGGGGGAAGATGAGGCTCAGGGCAGACAGCTGTAGCACAACCAGCAGGTCCCAGTTCCTTACAGTTTTCTTGGCAGCCTCTCTTTTGGAACCTCTTACCTCCTGTAAGAAACTGCTATCATGTAGCACTAAGGCTAAACAACGGGAAGAACTTCCCACAGTCAGGAAGCTTGGGACGTCTCTTTCCCAGATGAACCCCCAGGGAGTGAATATCATCTGATGATGTCACTCCTAAGCTCTAAACTATTCTGTGGCTCTCCATTGCCCTCAGGGTTGAGTCAGCACTACCAAACCCAGCCTGCAAGGCTCTGCAGGGTCTGACCAGCCTGCCACCCCAACCCCAACCTCCCCTCCATTCACCCTAGGTTCTCTCTGTTTCCCAGATGCTCAATAACATCTTGTGATCTCCTCGGTCCATCACACCTCTGAATACACCTGCCTCCTCACCCCTACCTGGTGTGCCCAGCCAGCTCCTGTTTTTCGTCCTTGTCTCCCTTTACATGTCCCTTCCTCCTGGAAGTCCTCCCTGGCCTCCCCCACTCCCTGGCCTCCCCCTCTCCCCTTCCCTGTGCCCACTGAGTCCCTTCTGCCTCCCCTCCTCCCCGATGATACTGTTGTGATTGCTCACCTGCTTGCCTGTCTTTCACCAACTGGCCCACGCTGAGTAGCAGCTAAATGTGGGGGCCCTGACATCACACAGCTGGGGTCCAATCCTACTCTGACATCCGTTGGCCTGACGACCTTGAGCAAGTTACTTACCTCTTTGTGTCTCAGTTCTCCCATTATAAAATTGGATAATAATAGCATCTACTTCATAGGGTTGTTATGAGGATTTTAAAAGGTTTTATACACCAGAGCCTAGGTACATATAATTACTCAATGAATATTAGCTGTGCTGTGCTGTGCTAAGTCACTTTAGCTGTGTCTGACTCTTTGCGACCCCATGAACTGTAGCCTGCCAGGCTCCTCTGTCCATGGGATTTCCCAGGCAAGAATACTGGAGTGGGTTGCCATGCCCTCCTCTTGGTGATCTTACTGACACAGGGATCTAACCTGAGTCTCTTACATCTCCACATTGGCAAGTGGGTTCTTTACCACTACTGCCTCCTGGGAATCTAGATTTTAGCTATTATTTATTTTTAAAGTAAGGCTGGAACATAGTAGGTAACCATCAAACATCTATTGAGGTTATTTTATTTATCCATCACTTGCATACTGCTTATTATGTACTAGGCAAGTTCTAAGTATGAAAGTGAAAGTGAAGTCGTGTCAACTCTTTGCAACCCCATGGACTATAGCCTACCAGGCTTCTCTGTCCATGGGATTTTCCAGGCAATAGTACTGGAGTGGATTGCCATTTCCTTTTCCAGGGGATCTTCCCAAACCAGGGATTGAATCCTGGTCTCCCGCATTGTAGACAGACACTTTACCATCTGAGCCACCAGGGAAGTCCTCTCATTCTATAGATGAGGAAACCGAGGCACAGAGAAGTTAATTAACTTCCCCAACGTTGCACAGCTAGTAACTGGTGGAGCCAGGATGCAAACCCCAGGCAGTCTGGCTCCAGCAGCCATGCTTTTAAATGAGTGAATAAATATGCCTTTGTTTAGGGGGAAGGGAGGCAGAGGTTTCATCTGCAGAAATTACTCAGTTCCCACCCACGGCTTCTTTCAGGTCCCAGGAGCTCCCGGTTGGCAAGTGACAAGTGCGGGATGTGAGTCTGGCTGGAAGCCAGCAGTAAACTGCCAACTCACTGCCCTCAACATGTCACAGGTGATGTCCAGCTCCCTGCTGGCAGGAAGCCCCGCAGTCGGCTTGGCCCCCTGTGAGGAACCCAGGAGGGCCCTGCACCCAGCCCCCAGCCCCAGCCTCCCGCCGCAGTGTCCCTACTACACCACGGAAGGCTGGAGAGCGCAGGCCCTGATGGCCCCCATGCCCTGCAAGGGGCCCCCTGGCAGGCTCCAGTCAGCCCCACAGGCTGGAGCCAATGCCAGCTGCCTCCTGCAGGCCCCAGGGGAGCAGGTCTCAGGGGCCCGGGAGGACCTTGACTCCTACATTGACTTCTCACTGGAGAGCCTCAACCAGATGATTCTGGAGTTGGACCCCACCTTCCAGCTGCTCCCTCCAAGGCCTGGTGGCCCCGAGGCCCCGCCCACCCAGAGCACTACCTTGAGAAAGAAGAAAGAAGAGCCTGAAGCCTTGGGTAAGGAACTGGGGCACAGTGCTGGGAAGAGGACTTGGGACCAGTCCTTATGAGGAAGGAGTTTTCTATCAAATCAGAGGAACACAGATCAATGTCCTGTTGGGGAGTGCTATGCATCTCTAAACAAGTTTCTTAACCTCTCTGTTTCCTCTGCTCTATACAAGGGATAAATATAAGTAGTCCTCACTGTCTAATTCTATTTGGTTCTTGAGTCTGGAAAGAGATGGATACCTGTTTTATGTAATTTCTCAAAGAATTAAAATAAGCTAATACAGGTAAGAATACTATACAATGCCATGCATATAAATAAGAGCTCGATAAATGTGTGGTCCCTGAATCTTAGTCTTCTGTGGTGTCTCTCTTTAGGTTCTAACTTGGTCCCCTGAAATTTTTATAGGAATAGTATTTTCACCTCACCAGTAACAATAGATGTAAATAACTTCAAGTATAGACATAGTAAAATAATTAGAACATGAGGAATTTTTGAGTATTTATTACTTTTGTTTTCAATATGTCATTACATTGTAAATTTATATAGTTTACTCTTTAGTAACGCCTAAAGCATCAAACTATATTAACTTACAATGTTTATATCATTTAGCAACCTGCTGAAAAAAATCTTGAAAATTTAACAATCAGCTTTTTTGAGCTAGTTCAAGCCAACTCCAAGATAGCACCATCTCCACAATTGTCCAGAAATCTCTGCATCTGGCTTTAGTTTCCCGAAGAGTTTCAAGTATACATTGAGGATGAGGATCACGGAGCAGCAGCCCCATTAGACAGGCTGAAAGACTGAGGCCTCCAAGGGTTTAAACAATCAGTGTAGGCTAGGGGATACAGGGAGGATTAGAGATGGGATCCAGGAGAATTTCTGCTTATTGAGCATTTATCATTCTATCCATGCACTTGTGTGTTGAGCAGTTAATAATTGAGCCTTTGATGATAATAATTTGATCCCTCCAATCCACCTCCATGAGATGAATATTTTATCCTCATTTTACAAATGAAAAAGACTTGGTTGATGGACTTGAGTGAGAAGCCGGTGTAGCCTAATCACTGAAGTCAGGCAAACCTTACACAAGCTGCTTATACTTCTTTGTGTCTCAGATTCTTCTGTAAAATAGAGATGAGTTTTCACCTCAAACTGTCTAATTCTATTTGGTTCTTGAGTCTGGAAAGAGATGGATACCTGTTTTATGTAATTTCTCAAAGAATTAAAATAAGCTAATACAGGTAAGAATACTATACAATGCCATGCATATAAATAAGAGCTCGATAAATGTGTGGTCCCTGAATCTTAGTCTTCTGTGGTGTCTCTCTTTAGGTTCTAACTTGGTCCCCTGAAATTTTTATAGGAATAGTATTTTCACCTCACCAGTAACAATAGATGTAAATAACTTCAAGTATAGACATAGTAAAATAATTAGAACATGAGGAATTTTTGAGTATTTATTACTTTTGTTTTCAATATGTCATTACATTGTAAATTTATATAGTTTACTCTTTAGTAACGCCTAAAGCATCAAACTATATTAACTTACAATGTTTATATCATTTAGCAACCTGCTGAAAAAAATCTTGAAAATTTAACAATCAGCTTTTTTGAGCTAGTTCAAGCCAACTCCAAGATAGCACCATCTCCACAATTGTCCAGAAATCTCTGCATCTGGCTTTAGTTTCCCGAAGAGTTTCAAGTATACATTGAGGATGAGGATCACGGAGCAGCAGCCCCATTAGACAGGCTGAAAGACTGAGGCCTCCAAGGGTTTAAACAATCAGTGTAGGCTAGGGGATACAGGGAGGATTAGAGATGGGATCCAGGAGAATTTCTGCTTATTGAGCATTTATCATTCTATCCATGCACTTGTGTGTTGAGCAGTTAATAATTGAGCCTTTGATGATAATAATTTGATCCCTCCAATCCACCTCCATGAGATGAATATTTTATCCTCATTTTACAAATGAAAAAGACTTGGTTGATGGACTTGAGTGAGAAGCCGGTGTAGCCTAATCACTGAAGTCAGGCAAACCTTACACAAGCTGCTTATACTTCTTTGTGTCTCAGATTTTTCTGTAAAATAGAGATGAGTTTTCACCTCAAGGGGTATTGCAAGGATTAAAAGGAATAACATTTGATGGGTGTTTATCACAAATCCTGGGACACCATAGGTCATGACCGGTGGTGGCTGTTTATAGTCAACATAGGAGCTGCATTTAGGACCAGCTCCAGGACAGTGTCAGACCCTGGGGTGGAGGTGAGCCCAGCACCCAGGTCCTCTGGCACTTGGGTTCCTGGGCTCTAGCCGGCCTTCTGCTCCTGCCCCCGGAGCATTGCCTGCCAGGCCTGTTAAATGAACCACCTCCATCCCTCAACAGTCTTTTGCTTCTTAAGGCCAGTCGTGGGCATGTCTCTGCAAGAAAGATAACTTGGGCCTAATTATCACTGGCAGGAGCAAGCCTGGGACTTTAATGTTCATGCCCCAAGGCAGGGCTTCCATGCATTCAAGGCCAACTAGGGTGAGAGCAGTCTCTGGGTAGCGTGCACATGTTTGGGGTTGGGGTGTTGACAACAGGGCCCTTCCTCCAAGGACCGATGGGCAGTAGTCAGCCCTTTCAGATGCCCTGGGCACAACCTGCTCTTGTGAGGATGTGACCACCAGACTCTTGGCAGCAGGGGGCACCAGAGGGCAGCAGTGGTCCCAGGGTCCTGATGAAGCCACCTAGCTCCCCTTGATGGAATTTCTGAAACTCCTCTCCTCTTACCTCTGCCTGAACACCAGTGATGCTTGGGAGCTCCCTGCCTCCTAGGATATCCAGAGGGTCAGCTCCTGTTGGAAGTTCTCTGCCATCACAAGAATAGTGAGAGCCTGCCTGTCACTGGTGACTGCACCTCTCTCCCCAAAAGCCCCCCTCAGACCGCAAAGCTCTCGCCGGCCCACAGCCCCTCAGGGAGCTTTCACCCAGCCACATGTATCCAGTGTGTAGGGCCCCTCTGTTTGCACGCCCACTCGTCCTACTTTTGGCGTGTTGAGTGGAAGATGTCCTGTAATTGTGATGCTAGCAGACGTTCACAGCTTCTCTTTGTCCCAACTTGGCAGAATCAAAAGTTAAACACTGGCTCTCCTATATCGATCCCTCCCTTAAAAATGTATGGAGGGATTTTTGTAAGCATGATCCCAGAGTCTACCCTGGGAAGAAAATAGTGGAAGCCTCATTTACAGATGAGAAGACTGAGGCTCAGGGAAAGGAAGTGATGGCCACAGTCACACAGCTAGAGAGTGGTAGGTCAGCTCAAAGCCCAGGCCTCTGGGCTCCAAAGTCCATATTCTAACTTTTCTTTCTTCCTTGGAGCACGTTTTCTGCCCTCCAGGGCTTCACTGAGTTTACACCGCACCCCCTCCTCCAGTTTTTCTGCTTCTGCCTCTTGTTGACCTTCCTTCAGATTAACCAGAGATGGGCCAGGGGCGGCGTGGTAGCGGGGAGCAGGCATGTATCCACCACCCCCAGGGAACACAGCTTCTAGAAGCAAATACCATATCCCCTCCTCTGCCACCCCTCCCCATCTTTGGAACAGGCCTCCATTTTATTTTCCAGAATTTCTGCCAGGCAAGGCAGTTTGCCAATCCTGAGTAAAGGGTGTTTAATAACCGTCTGTCCGCCCCCCACCCACACAGGCCCCCCTCCATCCACCCAGCCTGGTAGCGGCGCCTGCATCCATCCAGCACTGCTCAGACTTGCCCCACGGGCCTGTAAACAGCAACTGCACGCAGGTGATGGGGTGGGGGCCCCGCCACCCCAGCCACATCCACCTCGAGGCCAGGCTACAGCAGCAGCAGTGACTCAGAGCTCCAGGACTCCTCCCTCCCTTCCTGCCGAGTCTGCTTGCTCTTTCTCGGTCCCCCAGCTAGGCCTGTGGTCTCTCTTCACCAGGCCGGGAGACCCTCCCCAAAGCTGCTGAGCACCTACTTACGGGCAAGGCCTTGGCAAAGGGTCCCAGGGATCCTGTCTCCGTGGAAGAGCTCCCTGCAGAGAGAGCACAGGAGCAGGGATCAGTTTCCTCGACCCTTTCTGTAACGTTATTCATGTATTTGTTTGGCTGCTCTCAGTTGCAGCATGCCGGACCTTCGATCTCCACTGCGGCATACGGGATCTTTAACTGTGGCCTGTGGGGTCTAGGGCCCTGCATCGTGAGCACGGAGTCTTAGCTACTGGACCACCAGGGGAATCCCTCCTCAACCTTTCTGAGCCTTGACTTCTCACCTGACATGGAATTAAGAATGTTTCCTACCTCAGTCAAGTTGCCATGAGGGTTAAATGAGCTAACACAGGTAATATGCCTGTGGCAGTACTAGCCCACAATGCTCAGTAAATACCAGCCTTTGTTTTAAAAGGTGCAATAAATCTTAGCTCTACCCTTACATTTCTCCAAGCCTCAGTTTCCTGCACTGTAAAAGCAGTGCCTGCTGGCACTGGGCATAAGGACAGTCTTGAGGTTTGAGAGGATTATGAGCATAAACACTGTGAAAGTGAAAGTGTTAGTCACTCAGCCGTGTCCGACTCTTTGTGGACCCATGGACCACCAGGCTCCTCTGTCCATGGAATGAATTCTCCAGGCAAGAATATTTGAGTGGGTACCCATTCCCTTCTCCAGGGGATCTTCCTAACCCAGGGATCAAACCCAGGTCTCCTTCATTGCAAGCAGATTCTTTACCATCTGAGCCACCAGGGAAGCCCATAAATACTATAAAAACCTATATATATATATTTTTAAAGTCGTGCTTGCCAAACTTGCAGAAGAATCTACCCCATTCCAAAACTTCCCTTTCAGAGCCCACAATACATTGTACCAGATATTCTCTCTCCCTCATCAGTGAGACTCCCACCTTAGCCAGAGTATTAGCCAACTGGCCAATACTGCCCCCCAAAAGCAGGTGGGCAGGAGACGCTCTTTGAAGCCCAACATGGGCCAGACTCCAGGCTCCATTCATCAGTGTAGCTCATCCTTACCAGAATCTTGGGAGGTAGGTTTTAGATCCTCACTTTACAGATGAGGAAACTGAGGCTCAGAGCAGTTAGGAAAATTACCTGATGATTCTTGGCGGGAAAGTGGTAAAGCCTAGACTCATACCTAGGTTTGTTTGTCGACAAAGCCAGGCCTGTTCCTCCACCCTCTGGGACAGCATGCCCAGGTTGACCTGCCAGCCTCCTCCCTCCATCTGATGCAATCCTCCACCTCTACCCAGCCCAAGCAGGCTCCGACAGAGGCAGTAACAATGAGCAAGGCCAAAAGTTCCTAGCCCAGAGCGGGCTGGGGCAGGCAGGGACTTCAAGGGTGGTGAGGGGGGATAGTGCATGCACCAGAGCCCAAAGGGGTGGGAGGCTGGCAGATGGGAGTTAAGGGTGCAGTTTCCCACTGACTCTGCCCTAGTCTTCATCCTGGGAAGCCAGAGGCAGGACTCACCACCCTCTAGAAGGGAGCAGCTCAATGAGCCCCTTCGTTCACTTCCTTTCCCAGAACAGCACCAAGAACAGCTCCCCTCCCCCAAGTCAGGAGGAGAGGGCGCCCTACTCCAGGGAGGAACAAGAGTCCTAGGTGCCCCCACTAGGGAATGAAAGAGCATCAGAGTGAGTCAGCAGCCTCGGGTGCTAAGAGTCTACAGCTCAGCAAGGCAGGCAAGCCCTGCCCCCAGGGAGATCTCGTGCGCAACCGAACCCTAATGCTGACTTGTCAAACTCCAAGGTGCACCCAGCTCCCCTGGGATGTTGCTAAAATGCAGATTCTGATTCAGTAGGCCTAGGGTGGAGCTGGAGATTCTGCACAGTCTCCCAGCTCCCTGGTGAAGGGGTGCTGCAGGGCCGGGGCCCACAGTGGTGCAGTCCAGTGCACCGTGAAAACACCTAGGGAGCTAAGCTAACACCCTGAGGCCTGGGCCCACCCCTGGAGGTTCTGATCTAATTGGCGCCAGATGGAGCCTGAGCTTTAGGACTTTTCGAAGCTCATCTGGTAATTTTAGCATGCAACCAAGCTTGAGAATCCCTGCCTCCGTTGCAGGCACAGACATATAAACCGCTTTCACTGGCCTGAGTAATAGAGGCATCTCAACATGTGAGCGGTGCAGTCATTCCGGCTGGGGAGTGGAACACACGTGAGGGAGAGGATCTCTCAGTTTTAAAGAGCTTACTATGTGCCAGACGCTGGGCTGTGCCATCTACATTCATCTCAGTTCATCCTTACTCTAACACCAAGAGGCTGTGTATAGCCACCCAATTCTACAGGCCTGGAAACTGAGGCTCTAGGTGGTCAAGTCACTTGGCCAGGCTCTCAGAGAGCAAGGGGCAGAGCCAGATTTGAAACCCAGGTCTGTCTGACTCCAAAGCCCGTGTTCGTGTCACTGTCTCTCTCCACCCACGGGCAATTGTCACAGAGAGGGTGACATTAAAACTGGTCCCCGAAGGTGAACCTGGAAGCTGATCCTGATTCCAACAGACATCTCCCTGGGCCTCAGTTTCCTCATCTATATAAGAAAGGGTGGTGGTCCAGTGATTAAGATTCCACACTTCCACTGCAGGTTACATGAGCTTGATACCTGGTTGGGGCACTAAGATCCTACATGCCGTGGTGCACAGCCAAAAATTTTAAATATATGTCTGCTAAGTTGCTTCAGTCATGTCCCACTCTGTGACCCCAAGGACTGTAGCCTGCCACCTTCTCTGTCCATTGGATTCCCCAGGCAAGAATACTGGAGTGGGTTGCTGTGCCCTCCTCCAGGGGATCTTTCCAACCCAAGGGTTGAACCCACGTCGCTTAATGTCTCCTGCATTGGCAGGAAGGTTCTTTACCACAAGAACCATCTAGGAAGCCCACATATACATGGGCTTCCCTGGTACCTCAGACTGTAAAGAATCTGCCTGCAATGTGGGACACCTGGACACAGCAACCTACTCCAGTATTCCTGCCTGGAGAAGTTCCCATGAACTGTAGCCCACTAGGCTCCTCTGGCGGGCTACAGTTCATGGGGTTGCGAAGAGTCAGACACGACTGAATGACTAAGCACAGCAGGGCACATCACTCTCTAAGAAAGAAGAGACCAGATGGTCTTGAGGGCTCTTCCAGCATCCTTGTTCTGCGAGTCCAAGCTCCCTGGTTTCACCAATGCTCTGCTTCTCTCCCCAAAGATATAAAGTACATCGAGGTGACCTCCACCAGGTCAAGGTGCCACGATGGCCCGCGGAGCTGCTGCAGCCCATCTGTCACCCCACCCTTCGGCTCCCCACGCACTGGCGGCCTCCTCCTTTCCAGAGACCTCCCCCGAGAGACTCGAAGCAGCAGCGAGAGCCTCATCTTCTCCGGGAGCCAGGGCAGGGGGCACCAGCACCCCACTCCCCTCTCGGCAGCTCCCTCCTCTCACCCCCCAACATCTCCCAGCATCTCCATTCCTGGCATGGGGAGCAAGGCCTCAGGCCCCCACGGCTTGGGCTCCCTGCTGGTGGCTTCCCCAAGCTTGGAGAAGGGGCTGGGGGGCCAGGGCCCACAGCTGAGCAGCAGAGTCTCCATGCTGTCAGGCAGCCCAGCCTCTGATGTCAGCTATGTGTTTGGAAGGTAGGTAACTCCCACTACAGCTTCTGATGTTGCCTTCATCACACACACACACACACACACACACACACACACACATCCTAAATCAGACATCCCGCTCTTTCTGAGCAAAATCTGGGACTGTACCAAAAATAAAAATGAATGTTCTCTTTCATGCCATTTGGCTCTCAAGCTTTCCTCAAGCATTTAGAATATCATTCAATATAGGAAAATCTTGACTTCTATTTACCTCCTGGGAAAAGAATTACTGCATTAATGAGGCTCACCTGTATCCTGTCCAGCCCTCCTACAGCCCATCTGTAGGAAGATTTAAAACAAAAACCTAAAACACAGAATATAAACAGAATCAAGGGTCTGGGAAAAGCTTCCTTCATCTTTGTTCCTGGTAAAACCTAGCAGGAAGGAAGCAAACCTGGCGGGGCATTATTACAATCATCCCAGCCCAGTTCTCTGTAGGCTTCTGAGTAGAGCCACACACTCACCCATCCTGCCCTGGAAGACCAAACCACAGGACCTCTGTCCCCCATACCAACTCCAAAGCCACTGTGCCCAGGCAGTCCCTGGCAAGGAGACTGGGATTCCACAGCCATGCGCTGGCATGGGCCTCTGAGCTCAGGGAGAAGCCTGGCTGGCTGCAGAGCTGGCCCCTTTCTCTTCCTCCAGCTGGAGAATTCCCTCTGCATCAGTCATGGACATAGTCCAGCCCAGGTCCAGCCTGTGTGCCGGACTCTTGGGAATGCTTGGGGTTGGAGGGTAGGGAGGATGGCTGGTATGACAACTCAGTTGGATCGGCTGGAAGGCCGAGGGAACAGAGTCCCTTGCAGGGGGCAGCCCATTGGCTACTTTAATTGACCACAGACCCTACATTGCAGGTATACTCCTATATCCTTCAGCATCCCTTAGGGCTCAGATGGGCTCTGGGGACGGGTTGGGGACAGATGGGTGAAGTGTACAGTTCTCTGACCAAAGCCACGGGCACCTACATCACTAAATTCCAGAGCCCAGCTCTGGCCCCAGACAGTCCACTCCCACCTCCTAACACTCTGCCTTTCTGCTGTTCTCTCCCCTCACAGCAGCCAGTCCCTCCTCCACTCCAGCATCTCCAGCCATAAATCATCTTCTAGATCCTTGGAAAGCCCCACCAGCTCTTCCTCCAGCCTCCACAGCCTTGGCCCAGTGTCCCTGTATACGAGAACCAGTGACCTCCAGGTCCCCAACAACGGCACCCCAAGCATAGGCCAGCCCAGAGCAACCCACTCCCCACCACTGGCCAAGGAACATGCCAGCAGCTGCCCACCATCCATCACTAACTCCATGGTGGACATACCCATCGTGCTGATCAACGGTTTCCCAGAGCCAGGATCTCCCCCATCCCAAAGGATCCCAGGACCCCAGGACTTTGTCCATCCCGGGGCTACTTCTTCCAGCATGCCCTGTCCAGCCACCAGGAGCCACAACCAGACCCTGCCAGAAGCCCCTCCCACCGCATCCCCAGAGGGTAAGTTGTAAACCAATCAATACCTCACGCTTTGTAAGGTTTGGCTAATGGCGAACAGGCAAAGCACCAATGTGTTTCCTCAAGAGCAGGTCAATACATTAAGTACCTACTGTGTGCCAAGCACTGTGCCACTTAGTAGGGACACAGTCTAGAAAGAGAGGGGGAAAACCCAAAGGGTTACTGCAGAGTAGGATAAACACAGAAGTAAAGAGATGTCCTGAGTCTTGTGAAGCTACAGAGGGAGTGAGCCTTTTTACCTGGAGAAGTGGGGAGGCCAAAAAGTGGATCAAAAGTTCATGGCCAGAGCAGGAGAGGAAGGGCTGCCCCAGCAGAGGGAACAGCTAGGCCAGAGGTATGAAGGTATGGGAGCACATGGCATGTTTAGGAAATGACTGGGATGTTGGGTGCAGGGTGAGGTCATTGGGAGTAATTTGGGGCCAGATTGGAAAAGACCATGAACACCAAGCTGAAGAGTAAACTTTATACTTTAGGGACCAGGAGACCCACAGTTCAGTTCAGTTCAGTCGCTCAGTCGTGTCCGACTCTTTGCGACCCCATGAATTGCAGCACGCCAGGCCTCCCTGCCCATCACCAACTCCCGGAGTTCACCCAAACTCACGTCCATCGAGTCGGTGATGCCATCCAGCCATCTCATCCTCAGTCGTCCCCTTCTCCTCCTGCCCCCAATCCCTCCCAGCATCAGAGTCTTTTCCAATGAGTCAACTCTTCGCATGAGGTGGCCAAAGTATTGGAGTTTCAGCTTCAGCATCAGTCCTTCCAAAAACACCCAGGACTGATCTACCCTCAGAGACTCTCAAAACGGAGTGATGGACTCAGAGGCGCATGCTCAATCCATCACTCTGGCAGCTGAAGTCTTTTCCAATGAGTCAACTCTTCGCATGAGGTGGCCAAAGTATTGGAGTTTCAGCTTCAGCATCAGTCCTTCCAAAAACACCCAGGACTGATCTACCCTCAGAGACTCTCAAAACGGAGTGATGGACTCAGAGGCGCATGCTCAATCCATCACTCTGGCAGCTGTGCAGCAGATGAATTGCAGGGCCTGGCCTGGCAGGGAGACCAGTTTTTATTTGGTTCTGTTTGGGTTTTCATCACGATGTGGTCCAGGGCGAGGCAGAGGGTGGAGGAGAGTGGACAGAGCCAGGAGACCCTCAGGATATGGAAGCAGCAGGCTGGGTGACTAACCCGGGAGAGGAAGAGTCAGTCCTGACTCTGACGTTGGCAGATGACGAACACAGACCAGGGCAGGACAGGGTAACGGAGACAATGCATTCCAGTTCAGACAGCTAAAAACCACAAAACAGCAACCACCCTCCTCCCTGTAGTCAGGAGCTACAGGCATCCAAAAAGAGCAGAGCCAACCAGAGCCCAAAGCAGTAAACACAGGCTAACCCTTAGCACCCTGGGGTACCTCTCTCCCAGGAGCAGAGCCCCACACTGAGCCCCAAGGACAGGAGGCTTGCTCGCCTGTGGCTCAGTCATCTCCTTCCCCGGGCTCTCAGCCCTTACATGGCCACAGACATCAAGGTACTCCTGGGGGAGTGTGAAATGCTCACTCTAGCCGCTACTCACTCCCACCCACAAAGCCATGTCAATGAGAACAAGAGAAAATGAGGTGACAAGTATGCCTTTGAACATTTTCCTAGAACAAATCGTTTGCAGATATCAGTACATTTTTTACGATGAGTTATTCTCAATTGGAAGAGCCTGGTGGGCTGCAGTCCATGGGGTCGCTACTAGTCGGACACAACTGAGCGACTTCACTTTCACGCTTTGAAGAAGGACATGGCAACCCACTCCAGTGTTCTTGCCTGGAGAATCCCAGGGACGGGGAGCCTGGTGGGCTGCCGTCTATGGGGTCGCAGAGAGTCGGACACGACTGAAGCGACTTAGCAGCAGCAGCAGCATTCTCGGTTGGCAGTAACATACCTTTTCAAGATGCCGAAACCGAGAACCACTGCTCTCCGCCTTTGTTGTCATTTAGTCTCTCTGCCGAGTCCACCTCTTTGTGACCCCATGAGCCACAGCCAGGCTTCCTGGTCCTTCACTGTCTTCCGGAGTTTGCTCAAATTCATGTCCATTGAGTCGGTGATGCCATCCAACCATTAAGGACCCAGGAAAATGGGCGGGGGNNNGGGGGGGGGGGGGGGGGGGGGGGGGGGGGGGGGGGGGGGGGGGGGGGGGGGGGGGGGGGGGGGGGGGGGGGGGGGGGGGGGGGGGGGGGCGGGGGGGGGGGGGGGGGGGGGGGGGGGGGGGGGCATTTTCACATCTCCAAGAGCACATTTATTTGGCCTGGTAATATCCCCTTCCAGGGCTGGTGATTCCCGGATAATCACACATTATCCCTGGGATCTTAGCAAATTCCACAAACTATTCTCGACAAGATTCAGTTTCATTTCCGAGTTGTTGGAGCATTATAGACCCTCACAGGATTTTTGGTTCACTCAGTTACCTCTGGGTTTCAGGAGGGAAAGAGCCGTCTCAGATCAGAATCCGACTCCATCTCTGGACTCCTGGATGCTCTTCTGCCCAGATCTGCTGTCTTCCTTTCCTTTCTCCTTTTCTTCATTTTCTTTTGCAAACTGGATATCCTCACCACCACCAAGAAACTCATAGGATTATTAAAGGGGAAGAAAAATGTGAAGTCAAGCAAATGATGCATCTCAGAGTCTTTTATTTATCCCGGTTCTGTCTCTACTGCATAATATTCCATTTGAGAAACTGTTTCTCATTGAATTGAGTTTTTAATCTGTTTGTTTGTGATCCGTTACTGAAAGGTTGTTGTTGAATCACGACGCCGGTATTCTTGGCCCCCAGAGGAGAAGAATTCAATCCGGGGCCAGAGACAAGGCTTGATCCCTCAGAGCTTTTGAGTAATAAAGTTTTATTAAAGTATAAAGGAGATAGAGAAAGCTTCTGACATAGGCATCAGAAGGGGGCAGAAAGAGTACTCCCTTGCTAGTGTTAGCAATGGAGTTATATACTCTCCAGTAAATCCAAAGAATGTCTGGAGGTTGTAAAGACCTCACCAGACCTACTCCCATAATTTACATTTTAAGGTAACAGAATTAGCCAGAAGGTTTAATCCAGAGACTGTCCTCAGGCAGAATACATTGTTATTATATAATCCTTGTAAAGAGCAGGTCTACTCCCATAATTTACAGAATTAGTCAGAAGGTTTAATCCAGAGACTGTCCTCAGGCAGAATACATTGTTGTTATATAATCCTAAGGAATGCAGAGAAGAAAAAAGTTTGTCCTTTCTTCCTCCTTGAGAATTCTAGACCCCTCTCTCCTTGGGGACCCCTAGACTTCTTATCAACCTGCCTAGGAAATGACTCTCATTACCAAGGATACAAGGGTAGACTCCTAGATGACACAAAGCCCTGGGATTCTTCTGATAGACTTTGCCCCTTTAGGGAGCTGAAGATACAATGGAGTACGGATAGGGGAGGATGGGTTGAATGGGACCACTGGGCAGAGAAAGGGGAGGGTCTCTCAGTTCCCCTCTATCTGGCCTACAGGGTTCTCCTTCCCTGTCTGTCTCCAGGTCCTGCCAGCGACATGCAGCCCACCATGAAGTTTGTGATGGACACATCTAAATACTGGTTTAAGCCAAGCATCTCCCGAGAGCAAGGTAAAATGAAGCCCCGATTCAGGGACTGAGCGACCCAGGAATCAGGTCTGGGTCCTGGCACCCCGCATCAGGCAGATGGGGCCCTGGGTTCATGTAGAGGAGGGACTGGAAAGGCAAATTGCAAGTCCAGGGAAGGGAGTGTGCTGTGAACCCCATGACCCAAGGACTGTAGCAGGAACGGTGGAAGTTAGACAACAGAAAGGACTTCCTGGGGCCCAAAGGCAATTCTGTACCATCTGCTCTATGAGGACCCAATTGGGCTGAGGAAGGGAGGGTGTCCCGGTGGGGTGGTGACTGTCTCTGACTCAAGGATTGTTCCAGCCATCGAGCTGCTGAGGAAGGAGGAGCCGGGGGCTTTCATCGTGCGGGACAGTTCTTCATACCGGGGCTCCTTCGGCCTTGCCCTGAAGGTGCAGGAGGCCCCCATACCTGCCCAGAGCCGACCAGGTAGGCGGTCTGTGTATTCGATCAAGGCCTCTTAGAGGCACCTGGGTGTGGTGGGTTCCAGTCCCAGCTCTGCCGCTCACTTGCAGGGTGACCTTGGGCCATACCCCTAATGACTCCTGAGAGGATGAACCTTGGTCTCCCAGCACTGGGGCTCCCCAAGTCCCCAGACTCCTTGCTCTACCCTCCAGTGGGAAGAAGAGGAGGGTCTCAGCCCCCCTCCAGCCTGCTCTCTTCTGGTATCCACCTCTGTCCAGACCGGCTTTCTCACAAAGGAATGTAATGTAGTGATAACATGTGAAAATGAGATCCTTTTGGTTTGGTCTGTTTTTCTCAAATAAGAAGTAACTAGTAACATTTTATATCAAGTTCATAAAGTTTGATTTTTTTTTTCTCCACGAATTCAATTTATTTTTATTAAGTAAATACTGGGTTTTATGAGCTTCCCCAGTGGCTCAGTGGTAAAGAATCTACCTGCAATGCAGGAGACGTGGAGACCTGTGTTCAACCCCTGGGTTGGGACGATCCCCTGGAATAGGAAATGGCAACCCACTCCCAGTATTCTTGCCTGAAAAATTCCACGGACAGAGGAGCCTAGTGGGCTACAGTCCACGGGGTCGAAAAGAGTTGGAAACAACGAAGTGACTAAACCGCAATGGCATGTGCGCCAGCTTAGCCCCTGTGGTCTTGCACACACCCTACCCCAGACGCTGTCCAAGGCACCAGTGAAACCTCATGGAGGACAGAGACAGGAACAGACCCTTGCATTACAGCGTTCCTGGGCCACAGCCCTTCATCGAAGGCCCAAGATTGTAGCTCTTACACAAGGAATGGATAAGGGAACTGACAACTCCCAGAGGGAGTTAATGACCCCTGAGCCAGCAAGTAATACGAGCAAGAGGATAAAAACCCCATGTCCTCATTCTCTACACCACACCTCTCTGTTCAAATAAGAAAGTGACCTCCGGGCAGCATAAGTTATCAAGGAAGCCCTGCCAAGGAGTCCAAAGAAAGCAGGAAGCTGTGGGCTGGTGGAGAAGAGGCCAGGGGCGTGGTCCCCCCTCCCAAGGCCAGCCTGGCGCCAGCAAGGACCATCTGATGGAGAATAATAGCACCTGGGAGGGAGTAAGTAGGGGGAGCGGGAAACCCAGCCCAAGAGTTATTGAAACCAAGGGCAAGGTCTCCTGAAAAAAGGATTGCACGTGTGCATACTAAGTCACTCAGTTGTGTCCCACTGGACACAGAAGGCTTTGAGCAAAAACGTTGTCGGCACCTCCTTCATGGGAGACCTCAAGGATAGGATACCTACCTGCAGTCCCGCCCAGAGGCAGGGGGATGGACAAGTTAACCTCTGGATGGACTGGAAGAGGCGGGTCAGGGAACAGGTTGCGCTTCCATCCACACGCTTTCTCCGGCCAGGCGAGGACAGCAGTGGCCTCATCCGCCACTTCCTCATCGAGTCTTCCACCAAAGGGGTGCATCTCAAAGGAGCAGACGAGGAGCCCTACTTCGGTGAGCTGAGCCTCTCCAGCCCTCAGGCCCCTTCCAGGCAGGGTAGGTGGCCTGGGGAAGGCTCCTGACGCGCGGCTTCTGCTTCCTCATAGGGAGCCTGTCTGCCTTCGTGTGCCAGCACTCCATCATGGCCCTGGCCCTGCCCTGCAAACTCATCATCCCGCAGAAAGGTGGGCTGGGGCTCCGCACCTGTTCCTTCTCAGGGGTCACCTCTCACCTTACTTAGGGATCATGTTAGTGTCCCAGTGAAGAGTGCATGCTCTGGAGTCTGTCCACATCTCCACCTCCTAGCTATGAGCATCTGAGAAGGTCAATCTCACTGAGCCTCTGTTTCCTCATCTATGAAATGGGCACAGTTAGCATCACCCAGCCTACTTCTAGGCTGGGTGGGGTGTGAAATGAAAAAGCTCAGGCAAGGCTTTTGGCACAACGCCTGGGGCTGAGTTGATGTTTGAGACATAGCAGCTCTGTTTCAGAGAGGAGAAAATCTGCCCATTCGGCCAGGTTTGATTTTTACTTCCAGGTCCAACATTTACTGGGTGTCCCCTCCTCCATTCACACCTCACTCCAACCCTGTGAAGTAGTCATTGCTGTTGCTGTCCCCATTTCACAGATAAGAAAAGGAAGGATCGAATCTGAATCCAAGTCTCCCTTACTGTCTTGTTCCAAAGTGTTCAGGGAGCTAACAGAGCACAAAGGTACAGACAGCTGTTTCATGAAACTCAAGGAAGAGGATTATGAGAACAAAGAAATAATCAATGGGTGAAACTCGGGGAGAAAGAAAGATAGACAAGGAAGATTCGAGGCATTAAGTAACTTCCCCAAGGGCACAGAGTCAAACCTCCAGCCCAAGTCAGGGAGCCCTCTCCAGAGCTTACAGCCCAGCACACCACCACGTGCCCCCACCTCTCAGGGTGTGCAGGAGAGCTGGGGGGGTTCAGGGAGAGGAGTCAAGGCCGAGGGAGCCCCAGGTGTGGTGATGGCGAGAGCCTTCCTGCTTTCTGCAAAAAAAAAAAAAAGCCTGGGTTTGGGGCAGGATCTGAAAGAAGCAGGCGGTCAGGGGCCTCTGAGGACAGATCACTGCTGTAGTCCAGGGGCCGGAGGCGGGAGGGGCAAGGAGGGATCGAAAAGCTCGCCAGCTAGGCTTTAGGGAAGCCTAGGGCAGCTCCGATTGCCTAATTACAGGAATCACACCTGGTTTCTCAGCCAAGTCACTTCCTGAAGGTGGGGGCGGAGGTGGGACCCATTTGAAGGGCTGAATGAGGCCTGTTCCTAGGATGGGGGTCCACTGACTGCACCCCACCCCTGGGGGCCTGTTCTTTGCTTTGGCTCAGAATTGGGAGGTGGAGACGGGGCCTCGGACCCCTCTGCAGATGGCCAGGCCTCCTGTATGAAGAAATCTGCGGGTGAGTGGAGGGCAGGGTGGGGGAAGGCTTGGCTGTGCCCCACCCCAGGGCACCTCCCAGCCTTGTGCAGGCACACGCAGGTCCACACGTGTTTCCCATTGCAGCTTTATTTCTCCATCTTTAACAAGGTGCCACATTCTTCCCTCTGCCTGTAAGCCAGGAGATGAGAGGCTGAGGGCAGCAAGCCAGGAGGAAGAGGGGCAGGAGAGGAGGGGCGGACGTGGTGAGGCTTAGAGCCCATCCCGCATACAGGGAGCATACACAGATGGGCTAGGTTCTCTCTGGGTCTGAAGGGCCTGGCCCTGGAGAGGGCATCCTCCGTGGAGTGTCAGGTCCGAGTCCTGGGGACGGTTTATATGGGAAGGGTCACTTTTCGTCACATCCAAGGGCCAGGCACGGGTCAGCACTTGGGTGACTGACAGCTCCTATTCTGCGCCCCAAGCACAAAGGCCCCCTCCCCATTCCTGTCTCCTCTCTCTTCTCTCAGCAAGAGCCAGCGCCCTGGGGCCTGTCTCTTATACACATCTAGATGTGTATAAGAGACAGGCTGAGGAAGGAGGAGCCGGATAGATGTGTATAAGAGACAGGGCGAGGGCAGCACCAGCCATGGGACAGAAGGAAGGTTTGCCTGGACGGCCCTATACACAGGGCAACATCCCCTCCTTGCCTCCTGCTGGAGGGCCAGAGGCCAGAGCAATACAAACAACAGATGACACCAAAGTCCTCTGGGGTTAGCCCCAAATTTCAGTCACCCACACAACCCCTACCCACCCACCTGATGGCTCAAAGAGGAAGCCTGCTAGATTCCCCAAACAGGATGGCACCCCTATTCCCCAGTTTTGGGCAGAGGGACAGCAGGGCCTTGGTGACCTCCACTCACCCAGTGGATTCTGGCAGGGCCCCAAAGCAGTATCTGCACCCGCTCCCCAACCCCCCAGGTTGCCATGCCCTGTACCTGAGCTCTGTGAGCGTGGAGACCCTGAGCGGCGCCCTGGCCGTGGAGAAGGCCATCTCGGCCACCTTGGAGAGGGATGTCCTCCCCACGCCCACCGTGGTCCACTTCAAAGTCACCGAGCAGGGCATCACCCTGACTGACGTCCAGAGGAAGTAAGGGACTTCCCTTGTCCTGGGGCTGCGGGGCTGGGCAGGGTGAGCTAGAGGGGATGGCTGACGTGGCTGTGGAGCAGTGGTGGAGCTGGAGTTCAGGCTCCTGAACCCAATGAGGTCAGTGATGTGCTGAGTGACTCCAGACAAGTTCTCTGCTTTCTCTGGGCCTCAGTGCAATGACTTCCTTCTGAAGCCCCACTTCATCGTGACTGATGGATTTGGAATTAACAACAGTCATTGGGCACTGATTAAATCTGTATCCACTGATGGAACATCTCCTGTAGGCCAGACTCTGGCTGACCAGTGAGATCGCTCCTTCCCAGGCTCAGGGATTCAGTCCAGCAAGATCCTGGCCCTGGGCTGGAGGAATAAGAGATGACCAGCCGTAATTGCATGCTTAGTCACTTCAGTTATGTCCGACTCTTTGTGACCCCATGGACTGTAGCCCACCAGGCTCTTCTGTCCGTGGGCTTCTCCAGACAAGAATACTGGAGTGGGTTGCCATGCCCTCCTCCAGCAATTTCTACCCTCAAATCATTAAATGACACAGTGGGTGATTGGGTGGGTTGGTAGAAAACCCCAATACATAGGACACAAGGCAGATGACCTTCATGAAAGGAGAGAAATACAAGCACGTGCCCAGGTCCAGCAGTGAAAAGATCACAGCAGGCTGTCAGGGGTCATGCAACTAAGAGGCTCTTGGAGGACAGCAAGCTGGAGATGATGGAGGTGGGCCAGGACACTGCAACAGGCTCTCACCAGCTCCCTTTCCCTCCCCGCCTCCTCCCAGGGTGTTTTTCCGGCGCCATTACCCCCTTGCCACCCTCCGATTCTGTGGCATGGATCCCGAGCAACGGAAGTAAGTTCAAGTCTGGGCCAGACTGAAAAGGCCAGCCAGGGTCTAGCTGCCCGCTGACTCTGGGACTGGGGTCCCAGACAGAGCCTCTGAAGCTCAAGCGGTGAGGAGCAACAGAATGAAGGGAGGGGAGCACTGGGGATAGAGGAAACACAGCTGGCCATGATCGGCTCCTCCCACCCCGCGGGGCTCAGCCGGAGTCCTGTAAAATGGAGCGGAGAATCGGTACCCAGGACTGTCTTTGTTCCTCTCCCACAGGTGGCAGAAATACTGCAAGCCCTCTCGGTAAGGCCTTCCTGTCCACTCAGTCAGTCACCATGAGAGGTCTCCCTGGGGCAGGGCCCAGACCCGGACCCAACACAGGGAGGGAGTCAGGGAAGGAGGGAGGCCCCACGCTGATCTTAAGAGCCCATGGATTTGCTGAGAGCACAGGCCCTGACCCTCTGGGAGCCACCAGTCTGAATGAGGCAGACAGGAGCCTGGGAGCCCTGTCTTCTCGGGGAAGCACAGGCTTTAGTCTGGAGGGACCCTCCAGTCTGCTGGGGAATACACAGGTCCTGTCCTCAGGGGCCCCCATTCCAAAGGAGAGAAACCCAGATCTTAAACTCGGGGATCTCCCAGTCTGACGGAGGAGGCACGTCCTCCCCCTGGAAGAGCTCCCATCATGACAAGGTGCTGGGCTGGGGAAGGGCAGGAAGGAGGTGCTGGGCTGGGGAAGGGCTGCGTTCCCCAGCTCCCAGTCTCCTGCCTCCCTGGGCTCTCCTCACCCCGGCTCTCCTCTCCCATCAGGATCTTTGGGTTTGTGGCCAAGAGCCAGACTGAGTCCCAGGAGAATGTGTGCCACCTTTTTGCGGAGTATGACACGCTCCAGCCAGCCTCGCAGGTCATCGGTCTGGTGGGTGCTCTGCTGCAGGACCCAGAAAGGATGTAGGAGAGGGAGCTTCCTGTGTGCCTTCCCAAACATCCCAAGGGGCTTGCTCAGGATCCCCCCTCTGCCCTGAGCAAGAAGCCTCTTACCACACTGACGGACCAATCCACTGGACTGGAGGAGAACGGTACCAGGTTGAAACCCTTGAACTCGCTATGATCTTCAGCAGCGACCTTCATCCAGACCCCCTTCCCTCCCGGGGTTCAGTCTCTTCAGCCTTAAAGGAGCAGGACTTTCCTGGTGGTCCAGTGGTTAAGAATCTGCCTGCCAATGCAGGGGACAGGGGTTCGACCCCCTGGTCAGGGAAGACTTCACATGCCATGGAGACACTAAACAAGTGCTCTGCACCTACTGAGCCCACGCTTTAGGGCCTGTGCTCTGCAACAAGAGGCCACCACAGTGAGAAGCCCTCACACTGCAACTAGAGAGAAACCCCTGCTCGCTACAGCTAGAGAAAGCCCGCGCCCAGCAGTGAAGACCAATCAGTGCAGCCAAAGACAAATAAGTAAATGTTTCAAAAGGAGACTTTAAAAAAAACAAAAGGAGGCAAGTTAGGATCAGCTGTTTGTCTCGCACATCTGTGGGTATCTTGACAAGCTCTTTGTGATCCTGAAGCAGACCCTCATCTGAGACCCCCACATGAAAATAACCTCTGAAGCCTCCTGACTCTGTCAGTCTGGACACTACCGACACAGCAGCTTGAGGTAGAGACCTGTGACCCTCGTTTCATGGCAAACAGTAGGTGCTGGGTAGGGGACCCAGGGGCCGTGGCCAAAGGCTGGCCTGAAAGCAGGTGGTTGGCAAGGACTGAGGACCAAAGGGGGCCTCCCCGGTGGTTCAACAGTAAAGAATCCACCTACAATGCAGGAGATGCAAGAGACGCAGGTTCGATTCCTGGGTCAGGAAGACCCCCTGAAGGAAGGCATGGCGATCCACTCCAGTATCCTTGCCTGGAGAATCCCATGGGCAGAGGAGCCCAGTGGGCTACAGTCCATAGGATCGCAAAGAATCAGACACGACTGAAGCGAGTTAGCACACAAGCACGCACTCACAAGGACCAAAGGAGGGATGGACTGACTCTCTTTCCCTCATCTGTTCCTTTCCCCATTTCCTTAGCTTCTTGAGCTGCTATTCCCAGGACAGAGCTAGATCTGCCTGTCCTGGATTCTACAGGCCAACGTGGCCATGGTTGTTTGGCAGGTAAGCACGTGGGAACTTGCCCTCATGGTCAAAAAAGATGATCCAGCTGTCCTTAAGATCTTGAAGTCTAGTCCCCTCCATTGAAAATAAGCATCAGTTCCATCTCTTCTTTCAACTTCTCATAAGCAAGTGTGTCACGGCTGCCCTAGGGCTACTTGTGTCACCCAGACCACACACACACACACACACACACACACACACACACATACACACACGCTGCCCTGTACAGTGCTGGGGCGGCAACTGGCCTCATAGCCACATGAGGGCAGCAGAGAGTCAAGAATGCAAACAGGCAGCTACCCGCCCCCCGCCCCAAGAGGCTTGGGGAAGTGGGCGGTCTTTCCTTCCCCACCTCCACCAAGACCCCCAAGAAGTTGGAACTGTTTGTCTAGCAGACCTGGGGACCTAAGGAAACCACACTATGAGAATGCAAGACGAGGCTCAAGGAAGAAGCCCACTTTTGCTCTATGAAAGACCAGTGCCTGCCCCCGCCCAGCTGGGGGCCCTGCCAGAGAATCATTATCTTTGGCCAAAGTTGGGCCTGAAGGGTTATTATTTCAACCCAGGAAACCAAACCAGACTGAAGCGGTCCTGGGCTGGTAGGACTGGCTGAGACTAGCCCACCCCGCCTGTGGTCAGGCACTGCCCCACCCTGGAGACTACAGAATCTGGACAAGGTTCTCAAGGTCACAGTGCCCAAGTTCTCAAGGTCACAGAGCACCCCTCTCCCCCATATATCTGTGGATGCCTTGTAGCTCCCCTCATGGAAAATAAAGTGTCTATCTTTGCACAAGAATTGGTCCTGAGACCTTCAGGGCTGTCCACTCAGAGGTGGAAACCTGAGCAGAAAAGGGGACCTGGCTGGGCCGGTGGCAGCTGGTCTGAGAGATAACCACGTGTGCCACACCCCTCTCGCAGCCCCTGGCCATGGCAGTACAGCCTCCACCAGCTTCTACTTCATAAACTTTTGCTTAAACTCTTCTGTGTCCCCCGATGTGTCCGACACACCCGTTTTCCTTCTTCCCAACCTCTTTCCTGCCCCTGTGGCAGGAGGACAGGAGGCCCGGGCTCTCCTGTGCATGCCAGGGCCCGAAGCGAGTACGTGTGACATCCCTGCCAGCTTCCAGGGTCTCACTCGGGCTCCCAAAGGGTGGGGAGAGGCAGGTGAAACATGGTCAGCTCAAGTCTGGAAGAGTCCGTGAATCCAGATGAGCCCCAAGCTACCAGCCCAACTCTGGCGACCTGAACAATGGCCCATCATTCATCTTGGTTCTGTCTCCAGTCCTGGGGTAACGCCCCACTCCCAGCGCTCTCCAGGCCTGCTGCAGCTAGGGATTCAAGATGGGCAGGCCATAGCAAGTGGTACAAGAGGGTCTGCAGGGGCACCCCTTTCCTGCAGAGCCTTGGAAAGAGGCGAGCCGCTGGTTCTGCTCAGGCTATGTGACCCGTGGCAAAGGCTGCCTGGAGGAAGTGAAGAGACCTCCCAAAGCACTTGAACCACCCACCATTGAGGAGCCCCTGCTGCCCCTTCCACTGCCCAACTGCGGTTCCAGAAGGGCCTCCTCTCAGCCCCTTCCCTGGCCACAGACTGAGTCCACGGGAGGTAACGACCTCTACTGCATTTATGTAGCTTATCTTTCCTCCAGGAAGATTTAATAGAGCACTTGACTTTTGCTGATGGGCAGAGCCGACGGCCCAGCAAGAGCAGAAGGGAGGAGGGACAACCACCAAGGCAGGAATCGGGAAGGGAGGGGTCTTTATACCCAGGCAAGGATATCCAGGAGTTTTCTCTGCAGCAGTTCCAGGCCTTGCAGTCCTGGGTCTTAAACCTCCCCCAGTGTCATATCTCTCAATGTTCCATCCCACCCCATCACTTTCTCCTTGTTCTCTCTACACACAGACACCATCCCTCACCGCCCCCTCCCAGTGTCTCTCTCCATCCTCACCTTTCTCCTCATCGTACTGTCAGCAGAGGTTCCTGTGCCAGACACCCAGTGAGGCCAAACAAGTCGAAATATTAAAGTTTGGAGCAAAGAAGGGATTTACTGCAGGGCCGTGCAAGGAGATGAGTGCCTCTTGCCCTAAAAAGCCCAGAGTGCCCTGAAGGGTCTCAGCAAAGCATTTTTAAAAGATGGATGAGGCAAGGGGGTCAGGGTATGTAATCAGTCCATGCGCAAGTCTCTGATTGGCTGATGGTGAGGGAACAGGGTGATGTCACAAAGGTTAACTTTATCAGTCTTTAGGCTCCAGGAGGTCTGGGGCTGTGTGCTCACAGTCATCAAGTAGTTAAAATCTTCCGTCTGGTGGGGGGCTCCCACATCTGTAAACTTAGGAAGGGTACATCAAATACTGTTATCTAGGTACTTCAGAGAAGACCTAAAGCAGAGATTAGGGAAGAAGGCCTGTCCTGGGAAGGCCCCAGGGTCCTGCTCCATTTCAATGCCTTCTCCATCCACCCACACCCAAACCTGTCCTCTCCCCCTTTACAGAAAAGCCCTCCCTCTTACTTTTGTCCCATTTAATCCCCACTCCCCTCTGTCTCACATGGCTGGACCCACAGCAAAGCCCAGCTGCTGCTGGAGTTGATGGGAAAGGAGGATGGAAGCCCCACCCCCGGTGCCACTGACCTTTTCTCAACACCCAGATTCCCAAATCCCCTGACCTGTGCCTCCACTCTGACTACTGAGCAAGCTCCCCAGAGAGCTGAAACACCCCAGCCCTATCTCATCTGACCAGCCACCTCCCCCATACTCATCTCCCCCAGGAGGCTCAAGCAGCTCACCTCTGCTCTTTTATCTTCCTCCTCAACCACCCTCCCACCCCACTATCTGCCACCTCCTACTCCTGCCCTTAACTCTCCTGCCATCCAATAGGCTGGGAGCTTAGAATCAGAGCAGGGCTTAGGGTGGGGGTGGGGGTTGCTACAGGCCCCCAGCCTAGAAGTCAGTACCTTGAATTCATGCAGCAATGTCTCCTGGCTGCATGCTCTGCTCATGTGATCCAAGACAGTAGATAAATACAATACTGTTATAATGGAGGTTATAAGTGTCACACAAGGCTGGCAGGAAGGATACAAACAGGAAAGATAAATTTTCCCTCTGGGGAGAATGAGGGCAATGTTACCGAGGTGGTAACAGTTGAGTTAGGTCTTCAAGCATAAGTAGCTTAACAGCAAAGGAGGGGGGAACCCAACTTTTGCTGGGGTTGGGGGGGTGTTCTATGTGCTAAGTGCAATGTGAAGCACGTTATATATGTTTAATCCCATTTTACAGATTAGAAAACTGAGGCTCAGAAGGTTAACTTGCCCACAAACACCCAGGTAGTAAATGGCAGAGAAACAAGATTCCAAACCTGTGCCCATTCCACTTACTGCGCACTCTCAGACGAGCAGATGGAAGAATTTTGCAGGAAGCACATAGGTATAAAAAGTACCATGTTTAATGTGGCTAAAATATACGGTACCCAAGGTAGTAGGTGAGAGAGGAAGCAAAGGAAAAAGTCAGGACCCAGATCATTAAGAGCCTTGGGTGCTAAGATGAAAACACCGAGGAATGAATACTTCCTGAATGAATGAATGAGTTTGAACTCAGGACCACCGTACCGTCGTGCAAGTTGCGTGATGCACAACTGCACACAGCAACCTGCTTGGACTTCCTCCTGTCGGTAATGGGAAGACAGCAGAGGCTTTCCAGCCAGGGAGTAACTGACCAGATTTGTAGGGAAAGGAAAAAGGATCTGAGGGTTGGGCAGGAATGCATTGGGAAGGGGAAGCTGTGAAGACTTGGAGTTCAGGCCAGGAAAGGGAACGGGGCTGTTGTGCCTGAGACAGGCTGGGACAGGTGCCTACTTGATCTGGGCCTGGGGCCTGGGTTCTCTCTGAGCTTGAAAGGACTATGTGGGAAAGAGGACTGAGGTGGGCGGGGAGGGCTTCCCTGCGGTGTTAGTCTGCTCAAACTATCATAAGAAAATACCATAGACTGGGTAGTTTGAACAAAAGACATTTATTCTCGCACAGTTCCGGAGCCTGGAGGTGTGAGATCAGGGTTCCAGCATGGTCGGGTTCTGATGAGGGCTGTCTTCTCAGCTTGCAGACAGCCACCTTCCTGCTGAGTGCACATATAGCCTCAGCGCATTTTCCTCTTCTTATAAGACTACCAATCCTATCAGATTAGGAGCCCACCCTTTGGCCTCAGTTAATTTCCTCAATTACCTCCTAAGAGCCCTGTCTCCAAACACAAGTCACATTGGTGTCAGAGCTTCAACTGGGGGAACATAATTTAATCCATAGCACTCGTCCATACAGGTCCCTGCCCCAGCCATGTTCCCCGTCTGCATAATCCCCTAGTCCTGGCCAGACTGGGGCTCTGAGCCCCAGCAAAGCAGACCCTCTTCTTCCTGAGTCTGTGACCCTGGAGCCAGCCAGGGGCTCATTTTCGTAACTCCATTTCCTGGAAGGCGTCTCAGCCTTCACCTCTCCCCAGTTGAGTCTTGCCAGGGAGCAAGCTGAGCTTGGCTTGGAGCAGGCCGAGGATGCAGGGAGACCGCCAGGAGGCGGGAAGCAGAAAGAGAGAAAGAGGAGGGGGAGGGAAAGGGAGAATGACACGCACTCATTCATTCACTGGATCACCAGATACTGTGCTGAGTGCCTACAGGAGCCATGCAGAAATAGGGGACCCCAGGCTGACTAGGAGGTGGGGGGAGGCCTGCATATGCCCCAGGAGAGAGATCCCCTCCTCCACAGCATTGAGATTGGATGACCCATGAATACCAAGATTGGACGTATAATTTCCCTAGTTCACCCCACTCCTACCTGTGCACAAATGTACACACACCACTTCTCTCTTCTGCATCAAGAAATAGAAGCCTGGTGGTCAAGCAGATCTGGGTGGCAGGTCTCTTCTGCCACTAATTAGCTGCATGATTTAGGACAAGTCACTTCTCTGGGCATCGATCCTTGGTTTCCTCAATTGTAACATCCTCCTCAAGATTGCCAGGAGAAATATCAACAACCTGAGATATGCAGATGATACCACTCTAATGGCAGAAAGTGGAAAGGAACTAGAGAGTTTCTTGATGAGGGTGAAAGAGGAGAGAAGAAAAGCTGGTTTAAAACTCAACATTCAAAAACCTAAGATCATGACATCCAGTCCCATCACTTCATGGCAAATAGAAGGGGAGAAAGTGGAAACAATGATAGGTTTTATCTTCTTGGACTCCAAAATCACTATGGACAGTGACTACAGCCATGAAATTAAAAGACACTTGCACCTTGGAAGGAAAGCCATGACAAACTTAGTGTATTGAAAAGCAGAGACATCACTTGCCCACAAAGGTCCATCTGTACAAAGCTATGGTTTTTCCAGAGAGGTGTAAGGTGTTGGACCATAAAGAAGGCTGAGCACCAAAAAATTGTTACTTTCGAATGGTAATGCTGGAGAAGACTCTTGCAAGTCCTTTGGACGGCAAGGAGATTAAACTAGCCAATCCGAAAGGAAATCAATCCTGAATATTCTTTGGAAGGACTGAGGCTGAAGTTGAAGTTCTAATACTTTGGCCACCTGATGTGAAGAGCCAACTCATTGGAAAAGACCTGGATGCTTTGACAGATTGAGGGCAGGAAGAGAAGAGGGCGACTGAGGATGAGACGATTAGATGGCATCACCAACTCAGTTGACATGAATTTGAGCAAACTCCAGGAGATAGTGAAGGACAGGGGAGCCTGGCATGCTACAGGCCATGGGGTTGCAAAGAGTCAGACACGACTTAGAGGCTGAGCAACAAAATACCCCACTCACAAAATTGGAGACACACTGGACATGAATACACTTTGTAGCCTGTGAAATACCAATGTCCTTTAGGAGGAGGCTAACACTCCTATCAGCCTCTTGTTGAGCACCTAATATGTTCTAAGGACCAGGCTGCTGGAACAGGAGGTTCAAGAAGAAAGAGACTCGCTTGTTCACCGTGATCCCCAGTACCTAAAATAGTGCCTGGCATGCATCAGGCCTGCAATATTTGTTAGAAGCTTTGCCATGCATCATCTCATTTAGTCTTGACAGTAACATTTATGAGTACCATTATGGACCCTCTTGATGGATACAGAACTGTGGATTAGGAGATTAAGTCCATCTCCCAGGGTCCAATGTAATAAATTCTCTCCTATGAGGGCTTCCCTTATAGCTCAGTTGGTAAAGAATCTGCCTGCAATGCAGGAGACCCAGGTTCAATTCCTGAGTCAGGAGGATCCACTGGAGAAGGAAATGGCAACCCACTCCAGAATTCTTGCCTGGAGAATCCCCAGGGACAGAGGAGCCTGGCAGGCTACACCCCATGGGGTCGCAAGAGTCAGACGCAACTGAGTGACTAAACCACCAATATAATAAATGGCAGAATGTGATTTAAGCCCAAGCAATTTTGACCCAAACCTGCAGTGATGATGAGAATGATGATGAGAGGTCGGGCATGTTCCCAATCGAGAAGTCCCGCAGGAAGTCCTGGAGCCCAGCTAAGGCCCAATCAGGAACCGGGGACGGGTCGACCCTTCGAAGGAGATTGGCGCCATGACCTGGCCCAATCAGATACCCACACGGGACCCTCAAACACCAATCTCCGTTACAGCCCGTACAAACTACCCAATAGAAGAGAAAACTGGTTAACATGCGAACTCTGAATATAAAACCCCAGCCCTACCCCCACTCTTTGCAGACTCCCTTCCCCCGCTCGCCCACACTGGGGAGTTCTGCCCGAGAGCGATCGCCCAATAAAGGCCTCTATCCACGGTCCTTAGAGGTGGCTCTTTCTTCCCGCGGCGATCTAACAGATGACATCTGGAGTTTATTGAACCAGAGGTCATCAAGTCCAATCCCTTGCCTCCACCTACACCAGGTCTCTGCCAAACCCTCTTCTCCTCATTCCACCCTAGTCCCTGTCCCATGCTGCTCAGGATGTTGCAAAAGTCACCTGTCCCTCTTCTGGCCTGAAAGGTGACATATTTCCCTGTAATCTTCCTCCCAGAATCTTCCACCAGGACCTCCTTCCTTCCTCTGTACTGATAGCCCTTCCCCTTTCTGGAGCCTGAAGTCTCACCTGCCCCCACTGGAAGATGGTGTGAAAAGAACACTGCCCTGAGTTCTAATCTGTCAGCTACCAGTTCATTTGGGCCTTCAGGCGAGCAAGCCATAGACCCATCTAGGCCTTGGTTTCCCATCTATGTAATGCGTGAACTGGATAAGAACTGGATAAGAGCTGGAAGGCCGCTCCCAGCTCTGATCTTCTTGGGAAGGGCCTTTCTCAGCCATTAGGCTGGAGCCATCCCCTCTCCTCTCACCCACATCCCCACACACACCCCTCTCCCTTCACCCACATGCCCACATGTACCCCTCACTCCCTACCCACACCCCTCCCCCACCCATACCCCTCTCCCCCAACTCACACACATACTCACACCTCACCCTCCTACCCACACCTCCACATGTACCCCTCTCCCCCCTCAAGCCCACCCTTCTCCAGCCAGGAGATACTGCCCAGCTCTCCCTGAAGCTTCCTGTGTGGCCTTCCCCACCCCCTATCTCCCATCCTAGAACTTCCGAATCTACCTCTTGGGAACCTCTGTTCTCTCCCAGCTCCTAGCAGGCCTTCCTTCTACTTTAGGTTGTGCTGACCTCTCTTCCTCTGCCAGTGCCCAGGGTCCCCTACAAAGCCACCATCAGCAGCGAACACAGCTAGAGGCTGGCCCTTCATCAGCCTGCAAGGCCAGCTCCCCTCATTCCAGCCCCAAGAAATTTCCCAAGCAGGGGTTTACAAGGTCTGTTTGCATTTTAAAGGCAACTTCCCCCACCCCCCCCCACCCCTCAAAAAAAAAAATTTTCAAAAAGAAAACTTTCCAAAACTTTTCAGGTCCGTTTACATTTTAATATAAACCCGTCTGGGCCTGTTGCCTGGGATTTAGCACTCAGCCCTAAATTCAAAATCTATTTGGGGGAAGCTTTTTGCTTTTACACAGCCCCTCCCTTAGGACTGGGCCCACCCAGGGCTTTTATAAGTGGGGGTGGTCACAGACCCTGGGAGCAGGAGTTCCAGGCTGGCCTGGCCTGACCCCTCAGAAGGCCGGCGATCAGGCCAGGGTCACCGAACAGTCACATGTCACTTTGAATGAGAAGCCTTGAACTGAGGCTGAGAAATGAAGTTGGGAAACAGTTCAGCCAAAAGCAATTGGACTTTTTTTTAAATGTTTTTTTGGGGAAAAAAAACCTCTATTGTCCGACTAACCTTCCATGATGCTGGAAAATTGAATTTGTTTCCTGAGCAGTCTGGTCCAATTTCCCCTGGGTGGGGACGAGGACGGGCTCCCCTCCCTGCTGCTTCGACTTAGAAGCTTCTGGCTCTGCTCAGAGACCAGGACCCAGAAGGAAGACAGGGGCCCTGAGCCCTGGACCTTCCAGACGGCAGCACTCGCAACCCGAAACTCGGTCTTTCCTCGGGAAGCTTCCACTCGGAGCCCTGGACGTCGGGGAAGCCTTTCCTGGATCTCACATCGTGGCACCCTGGGTTTGCTGGACTGCTGTCTTAGCCTGTCCCCCACCCACTGCAGCTCTGTGTCCCCAGCTCCCTGCCTCTGTCTCCAGGCTCTCAAGGCAAGTCCACAGAGGTATAGCTATAAAGCATTTATGCTGCCCGCCAGGCTGGCGGGGGAGCCATCTGCAGCCGGGTAGGGTAGCTGCCAGGCCTGCAATGACGGGAACCCTGGGCCCCAGCCCTTCCCCCTCCCAACCCCCAGAGCAGGAACCTCACCGTCTATCAAGGCCAAGGAGGCCAAAGGTGAGGGGTATGACCTTGGGGCCACTCCAGGAGTCAGGGGACAGACATAGTTGGCCCCTATTTGGCCACCTGCAGCTGAGCCAAGCTTTGGGGGTGGGGATGGAGGAAGGGCTTCATAAGTTCTAGGACTGACCCCGTATGCCTCAGTGAGAGACTCGTCCTCAGCAGGCCACCACCCCACACCATCCCCTGTGGGTAACAGAAAAGTTCCCAGGCCACTAGCTTGGAGAGGAGAGAGAAGGAAAGGACTGTCTCCCAGCCCTAGGGAGAAGGGGCCTCCTCTCCTCCCTGTCCCCTTCGCCCATGCCCCCTCTCCCTCCTGGGGAAGGACGCTGAGTGAGTGGACTGCTGGCACAGGCCTCTGGCCACAGCAGACCCATCTGGTTCCAATCAGGAAAGTTGGTTCCCGGATCGTCGAGGGCACACAGGGGAGGGAGACCACAGCCTCATAGCTGTGCACCCAGCACCCCCCTAAAGTGCAGCCCCACCTCACCTCCCAGGGACCCTCACACACAGCCACTGGAAGACTAGGTGAGGCAGGGGTTAGGGGGGCTGGCCTGCCTTTTCTTTTGTCTTTTTTAAAATACTTTTTTTATTTGACTTAGTTGTGGGGCTCAGGTTCAGTAGTAGCTGCACGCAGCCTGTGGGATCTTAGTTCCCTGACCAGGGATCAAAGCTGGGTTCCCCTCATTGGAAGGTAGATTCTTAACCACTGGATCACCAGGAAAGTTCCTGGGCCTGCCTTTTCTTACCCAGTAGTCTAACCATACACCCCAAACCTAGGCAACTAGACCACAGAGGAGAGAAGGGAAACTGCAAGAAGGGGTTTGGAGGGAGGAGAAAGGGCTGCAAACACCAAGCAAGGGAGCCCTGGAAACCACCAGGTCCCAGCTGGATCTTATTACAAATGGAGACCAGAGGTCCTGAGAAGGAAGGCCAATAGAACCACTAACTGGACTTGGCTCTAAGCCCTATTCAGGCATTCTGCCCACTGGTCCTCACAGGAATTCTATAGATAGGAATCACCATCCCCATTTGACAGATGGGAAAACTGAGGCTCACAGCAGTGGAATGTCTTACCTGCCCAACCTCACCAGGTAGATCAGTGACCAAGTCTGTCTGAGCCAGTCTGAATACCAGGCTAACCCCCACAGAGCCAAGGCTGCCTCAGCAGCCCAAGTCCCAGAATCCCATTTTTCCTTCCCTGCTGTCTCCAGGCTTGGACCAGGGAGGAGCTCAGTTCTGGAGAAATCTGTCCTCCCCACCCAGGGCCTGCTCTGGTTTCTGGACCCTTAACCACCCAGCTCCAACCTTTGTCTCCAGGCACAGGATGAAAGAATAAAGCAACCTCCCTGGTCATGGCTTGGTGCCAGAGTTCTCATACTGGCTCTGGATGACCCTGGCACCTGGGCCTCAACTTCCCCATCAACAAAATGGACCGAGTTATTTGAAACTGGTTTGGACAGTGATACTGATTCCCCAGCCTCCATTCCTGTCATCCTGAACAAACCTAGAGGCTTCCCCCTCGGCTTGGGTGGTCTTTAGACGGTTCTGACCCCAGTTTCAGAATTTAGAGCCAGCAAGGGGGGGCCAAGACAACGAGGGGACCCAGCCAGCCATGGAAGCTGCTAATCTCCATCTCTCCCTGAGGGGACTTCACTGCTGCCTCCACTGAAAGCAATTTGTCATGCCCTGAATTAAGTGATTCCAACAAGGGTTTAATTTCAGTTTAATGGCTCTGTTTTTATGTGTAATTAAATACCACTGCATGGCAAAAATATGTTGTTTGCACTTTGGAGACTGTGTAAGGGTCCAGGAAGCCAATCCCACTGGGTTTCCACTCCCGGGCTCCAGCGGCCCCTCCCCTCGCCTAGCTGGAACAGTCCAGGTCATGGAGAAGGGGGTTGGGGGCCTGGAGAAGGGAAGGGGATGGTGAGGGGAGAGGTGGTCCTGGAGGCGCCTGCTCACTCTATTAGAGTATGTTTCTAATTATCTACAACACTCCCACTTCTACTCCCTGACCTCAAGCCTCCCCAGCCTCTGAGACCTCAAACAAAAGGGGGACAGGTTACTCCACAATGAGCATCTACTTAGACACCACGGTGGCTAGTATGATGGCTGCTTCCCCGTGCACGAATGTGTGTGTGTGTGTGTGCGCGTGCACGCACGTGTGTGTCCACGTGCCTCGAAGTCTGCTCCATTGCCCCTCCTCCACTCATTGTTCCCCCACCCCCTTGAACATGCTTTCTTCCCATTGACCCTCTCCCCCAACTCACAAAGCACCCTCTTTCCTCCGCCCTTCCCTAGAACAACGCAGTATCCCAGCGACCAGCCTGCCTCTCAGCTCCATCCAACCACATCATCTTGACTTTCCCTTCCGAGATCAGAGGTCATATTGCCATAGAGGTCTGGAATGCAGAGGGAGTTTCTCTGGCCAGGAATGTTTCAGGATCATTTGCCACACAGCCATAACCGCCCCCGCCCCACCGCCCAGGAAGGGGGGCCCCTGAGCTGGAGCCCCAAGTCCTGCATGCCTCATAACATTCCTGGAGTAACTTGAAGGTTGAATCTGGCTCAGAGGGCAAAGGAGTTGGGACAAGCAGCGTTTTCCTGGAAGGAGTTGAAGGAATGGCCATGTCTGAAACCTCAGAACCCTGATAAAAGAAGGGGCCAGGGGTCTTGGCCAGCTTTCCAGAGACTCCCCCACCTGAATCTAATACTGGAGTCAATCCACTTTTCCTTTTTTTTTTTTTTGTTCTGTACTCCCACCTTGCCTTCCTGGCAATGGAAAACCCAGCCCCCAACCTACAGTCAGACGTCAGGTCTTGATTTCCACTAAGGAGCCAGGAGTGAAGTGAAAGTCACTCAGTCATGTCTCTTAGAGACCCCATGGACTAGCTGGGAGCCTGCCAGGCTCCTGGGTACATGGAATTCTCCAGGCAAGAATACTGGAGTGGGTTGCCAGGCCCTTCTCCAGGAGATCTTCCCCACCCTGGGATCAAACCCAGGTCTCTGGCATCGTGGGTGGATTCTTTACTGCCTGAGCCACTAGGGAAGCTCAAGGAGCTAGGAAATGGAAACCAAATGCCTGATACCAATCGGCATCAATGGGCTCCTGGTCCTCCACCCCTCTGCTCCAGACCACAGTGCGGGGAATGACATTTCTTAGGGAGGCAGGACAGAGAACTCAAGGACTTTGAAGTTATTCTAGGTACGGTGGCCCCACTGTGGTCCTCAGCACTCCCTCCCTTCCCACCTCTGCCAGGATGTTGATGCTCCTGTGGCGTAGACTGAGCATTCAAGGGGATTTACAGGTCACGGTGGGAGGGCTCTCTGGAGCCGGCTTCCCCCCACTGTCACTGCCCAGGGTAGTTCACTTCCTCTGGCCTGGTAGTGGTAGAGGGTGTTCACATTGACACGCAGTTGCTTTTATTTCCTTCTTGTTTGACAACTGGCACCTGGCTCCCAGATCGTGGGGGCAGGAACCGGGGTTGGGGGTGGGGAATCTGCTACGCTGTGGGATTCCTGCTCCCAAAGTACACATCCTCTGTTCTCTGGAGCTAGACAGCGGCCCCCGCCCCCACCCCACCACCACAAGCCCTGCATTGATGACAACTAACGAGTGGGGGAGGGAAGTACACACATACACTGTGAATTTCACTCTGTCTCTTGGCATCACACACATTCATACTGAGACTCATAGAGCCTGCATAGACACACCACACAAGTGTGCACCACGTCTATACACACGGTGCCTGGATACACATATCCTGTAAAAGCCTACACTCTCACTCACACTTCGGGTATCACTTTGCCATGTGCACACACACACACACACACATTATAAATACACTTATATCACACAGGTACATCCCAGGCCACACGTGCAGCCACCTCCCAAGCAGGCCCAGCACTTTCTTGGGAGGCCCATGAAAGGAAAAGGACCTCTTACCTCCCACTCCAAGGACACAAGGGTAGAGCACTGGGAAGAGGGATTGCAGACAAGGGGGAATTTAAAGAGATGCCTTAGGGAAAGAGATACTCTCCCTCCATTTGGCTTAGGGACATAAAACTTCACTGTCAGCCCACACTCGCCTCCTCCCGCTGTATGCCTGGGCCTCGGCCCCAGAAGTAGGGAGCTCTGTGAAGAGCAGCCCCCTGGCTGAAGGAGCGTTGCTCTGTTCTTTATCTCCTGCGGCAGGCAGCAGCTTGTGGTGCCTCGGGAAAACTAGATGGCTGTGGGATGCCGCCACCGAGGCAGAGCCAGAGAGATGAGGATCGCAGCCCCAGCCTCAAGATTCAGACAGCACAGGTCCCAGTGCATCAGGGCCAGGGAAACTGAGAAGGCTGGGAGCACCTCAAGGATCAAATACATGTACACACACACTCCACAGAAGTGAGGGGTGAGAGGCACTGGGAGATGACCAGGAATCCAGTGGTACCACATGGACACATATTCTAGGGCTGGCACTGAGAGCCCACAGCCCGGTGAGCCCAGGACAGAGAGATTAAAGATAACCAACCGCACTCCCAAACCCTCAGAAGCAAACCTCAGAGCAGCCCGCAGTCAAGAATCCAGGCAGTCGGAGCTGTGGAATGAATTGGAGAGCTTATCCCCTTTCCCCAGCTTCAGGGTAGTCCCTCCCCCAACTAAACTGATAAATCAAATCCAGACACAAACCTGATCTGCCTGATGCCCTAGAAAATGCCCCCGCTTCACTCACCAACTGATCTCAGAAATAGCTTTGGCCCAGCAAGGCTGTCCCTGCTCGCTCCCTCCCTTCCGAAGCCATTACTGACCCACCGAGAGTCTGTACACAGACTTGGGGACAGAGCGGCCTCCCAGGAAGAGGATGCAGGGAAGAGGAGGGTGAACTAGCTGCCCCTTTGCAGTCCTTTTACCATCTAAGACAGCTCTCCCGTCCCTAGTAATTCCCTGTCTCTTAGTTGTAAATAAATCAACCAAACACCATTGTCTAGGGTTTTTTTGGTTTTGTTCTGTTTTGTTAAAAAAAAAAAAAAAAAACAAGACATCATGGCCAACTGGTAGGTTCCTAAATTTCTGTCCATCCAGTTGAGCCAGAAAATGCCCAGGGATAGGGAAATATAGGGGAGGAAAATCCGGGGAAGGAGACGTGGGGAGGAAGGCAGAGCCACAGACAGTGAGCCACTGAAGGATCCATCCTGTGACTTCCTGTCTGTGACCACAAACCGAGGAGGAAGGAGCACCCCAGATAANGAGCCAGAAAATGCCCAGGGGTAGGGAAATATAGGGGAGGAAAATCCGGGGAAGGAGACGTGGGGAGGAAGGCAGAGCCACAGACAGTGAGCCACTGAAGGATCCATCCTGTGACTTCCTGTCTGTGACCACAAACCGAGGAGGAAGGAGCACCCCAGATAAGTCCCTCGCCTCCCAGCATGCCGATCCCTTTCTCCATCAGGCACATACATTCTTTCCTCCCACTCTGATTGCTCAGAGATGGGCCCCACCTCCCCAGCCCTCTGTAGGGCTTCCTCTAACCTCTTCCCTTCCCCAGAGCAGGGTCTCAGTTGCCAGGCAATCAAGCCAAGGTGGGCTTGCCCCTGCAGGTCATTCCCCTTGGAAGGACCTGGGGAGGAGGAAAGGGGAGCCTGGCAGGTTTCAGTTCTGGGATTGGGTCTCAGTGAGTCTCCTGCTACCCCTCACCTTCCCTATGGGAGGGACTAGACCATCTGTCTAGACTGAGGGGAGGGACAATGGCCAAGGTACACGTCTATTTTCCTCCCCGATTATGGAACTGGGACTCCACCTTCTGACTAGACTGAGGGGAGGGACAATGGTCAAGGTAGGTGTTTACTTTCCTCCCCTGATTATGGACCTGGACTTCTCTTCTCCCACAGACTTGGGCTCACCTTACAGGAGGTGGCCCCACATATCTACATCAGAGGAAGTCAAGATGAGTCCCCAGGGCTGCAAACTAGAGCTGGCATGTAGTATGTGGTCAAGAAGTGTTTATAGATGGCTGAAGGGCTGAATGGATGAATGAATCCAGGGTCAATTTGGAAACATACCAGGGCTCTCTTGGGCTATCTAAGCCCATGGAAGACACCCCTAAGCTTCAGCTCACCCCAAGCGCACACCCAGGCTCATCAACACACACGCACACACACATACACACAAACACACCCCGAGGGAAACTTCTGGGCCAGAGGCAAAGCCAGGACTCAGACCTAGGCTCCAGGTCAGCTCTGCAGCCTCCAGGGGAGGGGGCAGCAGGGGGCACTGAGCCCCCTGCCTGCTAACAGGCTCACTCTCGGAAGCTGTCAGCCAACTGGTGGCAGTCCAGCTCCCCCTTCGGCTCCAGGCCCCCCGGAAGCTTCACTCCCGTCTTCCGGTCCACACACCAGCACTTGCCGCGCTGCCCATCCAGGGCCGGGTGGCACTGCCAAAACAAGGGTGTGAGAGGTCAGGTTCCCAGGCAGCCACCACCGATCCCAGCCCAGCCCCCAGATCAGACAGTGGTTCCCAACTGGTCTCTGAGGGTGGAGGCTCTCTTGGGCATGAGTCCTCTGAGCTCAGTGGAGTGGAGCAAAGGTGGCGAAGAAGGAAAGGCCCAAAGAGTCTGGGAAGGCAGAGCCCTGAGGAAGTTCTGTAGACACCCTGGAGGGGAGACAGGATCCACAGAGCTGAAAGGTACAGCTGGATGTGAAAGGCTAGGGCCCAGTTTGAAGTTTTTAGTTTGGGTTCTGATTGTGCTTTAGCTTGAGTTCTGACTGTGTTGAGGCTTCAAGAATAGGATTATGGTTAAGACTGTGATTATCCACATTGAAGTTAGGGTAGCATTAGGATAAGAGCTGCGGTCGAATTGGGAATTATGACTACAGTTTGAGTGGGGTGAGGCTGACAGCCCAGGTCAGAAATGGAATTGGGACAGAGATAGAGGTCAAGGTCAGAACAAATAAAGCAGCTGGGCTAAATTTTGGGTTGGGCTTAGATGGGGGAGGAGAGAGGGTAGGGGTAAAGGTGTATTTCAGAGTCAGGATTAGAGTTGAAGTGAAGGTTGTCTCAAGGGTTATAACTGGCCAGATGATAAAGGATCAAGTGTCAGAATTTTTAGTGAATAAAAATGGGAAGGAAACACACAGAACTATATAACACACAGAGTGAGCCTTAATGTAAACTATGGACTCTGGTTAATAACTAATAATCAATTTTAGTTCCCTGGCGATCCAGTGGTTAGGACTCGGCACGTTCACTGCCAGGGGTCCAGATTCAATCCTAGGTCAGCAAACTAAGATCCCAGAAGCCATGTGGCTTGGCCAAAAAGAAAGGAAAAAGAAAAATTGAGACAAGGATAAAATTGGTATTGGGACAAAGGCTGGAGAAAGGTTTGGCACTGATTTGGAGCAGGGGACCTTTCTGGTTCTCCACCATTGCACCCCACCACATAACCTCCTCATGCCATCCTGGGGTATGCAGACTCGGGGGCAGCCTTTCCCCTCCTAGCTAGGCCTCTTCTGGCCCAATGGCGGTCCACTTTGTGGATTCACCTGTAGAACATGAAGTGGGGGAACGTGTGTGCCCATGCCCATGAGGGCTGGAGGAGATCCAGGCCTCATTCAGCACGAGGCCACCCGCTGCCCTGCCCAGATACGCCACCATCCCAGGTGAGCCCGACTCTGACAGGCCGGAGATGGAGCTGGAGCAGGTCCGCCTCACTGGCCATCCCAGCTTCCTGGGGGCTTGTCAGAGGAACCCATGTTCCAAGGGTGTGAGGAGGCCTAGAGGTTTCTACATCCCTGTCTCCTCTCCTGCCCTCTCCTTCCTCTGCTCCACCCGAAGTGCCCATTCCCAGGTCTGCCTTCCCCCCAGCTTGGCTGACCCCTAGGTCCTTTGCTGACTCAGCTCAGGGAAAGAGGCAGGTTGAGTTTTCTCTGCAACTCCTCAAGACCTAGCGCCCTCCATTCCCAGATGATACCTCAGACATCCAGGGACAAAGGAAAACTACTCACAAGAATGAAGGTGGAGAGGGGGAGGGGTTGGGAGGCAGAGGCTGATGGGTGCTAGGTCTGCCTCACAGATGGTGGCCACAGAGGCCATGGAAATAGCCCCCGATGGGGAGGCAGGATGATTGGCCTGCCTTTAACTTGCCCTGTGACTCCGGGCTGCCCTCTGCCCCTCCCTGGGCCTCAGTCTACTCATCTGAGGGGGGAATAGGTAAAAAGAACTGAGATCCTGAGTCTGAGGGCGGGGGTGGTTTGAAGAGGGTCTAAGCGGTGAGCTTGGGGCTGGGGAGCTTCCCCCTTCCTGAAACTACCATCCCAGACATCCCAGAGCTGAGGCTGGGCTGAGCCGGCAGAGACGGAGACGCACCTGCTTGGGGTGGAAGTTGCCGTTGCGGTCGCAGTTGGGGATGGGAATGATGTAAAGGTCTTCGTGGGTGCGGCTCTGTGAGGCGGCCAGCCGCTCCAGCGCCCGGTGCAGCTCACTCTGGCAGGAGCCCTGGGGCTGGAGGAGGGGAAGATGAAACTGTTTAGCAGGAGCGGAAGAGGCAGGGGGACCAGGGCTGAGGGTCAGATCAGGACTGCAGGCTCTGAAAGGAGGGTTCAGGCCTGGTGGCCGAGCAGGCCTCCAGTGAGATGAAAGGAGGGGGTCGGGTTCAGGGCACCCTGGAGGCAGGACAGAGGGACATTTAGGAGAGGATCTCGAGCCAAAAAGCTTCTAAAAAGGAGGGGTGTGACGTGAAGGGACCTAGTGGGGAAAGGAAATCTATGGAGAAGGACAGGAAGGGGATGATGTCTAAACAAGACGGAAGGATGAAATCATATAATTAACAACTTGTAAGACCCAGGCACGGATCCATCAGAACCACCCATCAGAAAGGACATTAGCCAGACCCTGGATCAAGGTCCCAAGGCTCCCTACTATGGCCAGCCTGAACTCTCGAGTTACTGAGAAGCTCTGGGGTGAAGAATCCAGGGGAAGAGCCAAGCAACATCAGGGGGCTTGGGGCAACTGCTATTCACCAACCAGTGTGGAAGTGTCTCGGTATTTAGCAGTAACCTCAGCTGTCCCCAACGTTCAGGACTGCTGAGCCAGAAAGGAATTTCAACAGGAGTGAGGGCTTTTTTCCTGGGTCCTGATGATGCACGCAAGGTGCACACAGCAGACAGCCAAAGAATGCTCGCTGAGAGGACACTGTCGGGATCTGGTGGTGGCGGTGGCGAAGGTGGTGGTGTGTGCCTGTGCACGTGCGCATTTGATCAGTGGTCCTCACCACAGGCCGGACTTCCTCTCGGGGCGCCCCGATGACCTTCATCTTGCCCCCACTGGTGCTCCGGTCTCGAATTTTGGCCAAGTGCTTCTGCAGGCACTTGCGGTCGTGGGCGCTGCAGGGGCTGAAGCTGTTGTTGGGGTGGTCACCCTCGTCCTTGTCTGCAGTCAGGCCAAGACAGGGAGAGGTCATTGTTTATAAAGGGCAAAACAGCAGACTTCCCATCTGCATTCTCCTCCTTGGGGAGTCTCCAGCCTGGTGCTGGAAGAACCAGGGGAGAAGCAGGGGGTCTGGGGGTAGGAAGAAATGAAAGCAGCACCCCGGTTTCCTCCCTGCTCCCCTGGATCTTCTCGGGAGAATATTCCTCTTGGAGTCCTTGATTTTTCCTTCACTCCACCCAGTCCGGTCCTCAGATGAGTCACCAGCTGCAGCCGCCCAAACAGCAGGAGGGTCCCCTGGGCCTTGCAGGGAGGTCTGAGGCAGGCCAAGGGCCCCACATTCATGTCCACTTCCATTCAGCTCTCCCCACCATCCCCCTTCTCCGTCTGCTCTTTCTTCCTGTCTCCTTTCCTGCTCCTTTCAGTGTCTGGCTGAGCCAGCCAGGGGATCCCAGGGCTGTCAGTTCTGCTGACCCTCTTCCAAATGGCCAGAATCAAAGTTTCCATGAGTGATGAGAAACGTGGCCCCAAAGCTCTCTCCATTGGCTGGAGTGGAGAAGTGGGAGTGGGTGTGTGTGCTTGCATGTGAAAAGTGTGTGTGTGGGAGAGACATTGTGTGGCCCCCAGGACCAAAGGAACACCCCTGCACATTCCTGCAGCTCCCCACCCCACCACTCCAAAGTCTCCCATCCTTAGATTTCAGACCTCATCCAAAGTGCCTATCTGCTGCCCAGAGCCAGGGCACTAGGGATCTGGAGATGGAGGCGGGCTGGACCACCACCCTCTCCTTGGGATCTCTTAAAGGCTCTATCTGAACTCAAGAAAAAAACCCATCCAGAAGTCCCAGAACTGTAACCTCTGCTACTCCATCCTGGCAGCCAAAACCAGAACGCAGAGCTGAGCTGGAGGAAGAGGTCTCAAGATCTCTCTGCACATCAGAGCCACCTCTGAAATGCTCAGGCTTGGCAGCTTGCTGCCGGCCCGAGTGCAAAGCCCCTGCCAGCATTCCAGATGTTGGCAGCCGGACAGAAGGTTACATCTGGTTTGCGTCAGGATTTTTTTTTTTCCTGAGGAGTTAGCAGGTTCCTCCATGCATGGCAGCAGTCCCAGAGCTGCCTTGGGGTCAAATTGTATTTTTCTGCTGAGCCAAAGTTAGTTTGTGGGGGGGGGGGGGGGGGGGGGGGTTCTC
>SJYT01038905.1:495355-564891 GCA_006410635.1 Cephalophus harveyi
GGGGGGGGGGGGGGGGAGTGGTTAGTTCTCTTCTTATTCTCCTAGTTCTGGGAGTGTGGGGGTGAAGCACATAGATAAAGAGAAGCCAGACAAGGAGGAATCTAGACCCCCAAAAAGTCTGTGTCAAGATTCCACACCAAAGGTTATTTATAAAGTTGAGTCACCAAGGATGGGAAAAGGTTTTGTCACGGGTGCAGGGCTGGCTTAGAGAAAAGAACCAGAGGGAAGGAATAAATGGAGCAGAGAGATATAATCCTTCCTTCTACGTATTTAACATCTCAAGAAGGACAGTCTGTTGGGGACTTCTGTCCCAAAAGATGACAAGTTTCCAAAGGTCAACCAAGGAGAAACCTTGAAGACAAGACCAACAAAGACTTCCCAGCCGGTGTGGGCAGCGGAAGAAGGGACTGGTCAATTTCAGAAGACCAGGATTGTGCAAAGGAGCCCATAAGAAGTCAGACTCCAAGCCCTCAGCCAGGAACCAGAGAGAAGGTCTGAGATCCAGGCTCCTCCCTAAAGACCCTCCCAAGGAACTTTCTGGCCAAGAAGGCCCAGGCTGGCCAGTGACCCCCCCAACACACACCACTCTCATCTTGCACAAAGCCACAAGACTTGTGGGTAGACTCAGCTTCACAGGGGTTTAGGCTAGAGCTGATGATTAGAAAGAAAGGAAATAGAAGACTGGAAAAAATTGAAGCCAAATCTTGGAACCACAGGGGCTAAGCTGAGCTGGAAACAAAGGGGCCACCGTTCTACCTGGAAAGGCTGGAAGAATCCCAGGGGTCATTTGCCACAACCCACGAATACCTCGATGGCCCCCTTTGACCTGGAGACGTTTTGCTGTCTTTCCTTTGAGTTTGCTTTCTTTTCATGACCATAAAAGAAAGCACAGTTGTGCACAGTGACACTTGTGCCTCTTGATAAGTGGCCAGATGTTATTTAGGTTCCCTAGGAAGAGTTTTTCTAATGCAGGGGGCTGCCTCCGGAGGTAGAGAGCTCCCTGACCTGGAGGTGGGGCGAGTCAGGGTGGCAGCGGCCTCAAGGACACGTAAAGATCTGCAGTAGAGGTCTGACTGCTTTCCAACATTGTGTTCCCATGAGTCGAAGTTCACAGACACTCAGGGGATTATTAAAGGATATTTGGAATGTTTATCCTCTAACTTAAGAAGCATCATTAAGGAGGACAACTGGGTCCGCTCACTGAACCCTGGGGCTGCGTGGGGTGTAGGGTGAGCCTGGAACATAGCTCTTGTTTTGTGTTGGCAGGCCCCCATCACATGGCAGGGAGGGGGACGTTATCTGGGGAAAGCTGAGCAGGCTGCCTGCCTGGCCTCTCCCTCCTTGGTTCCCCACTGCCCAGCACACTTAGCCATTTAGAGTAGAACCCAGCAGATGGGGAGAGTGGCTCCATACTGCCTCTTGCAGGGACATGGGTACACAGTATGTCCCTATCTGCCAGCACAGACAGAGGCCGGGATTCAAGGATCACAAACATACACAAACAATCACGTGTCCAGATGCACACTGGTCCACACGTGCACACCCACATGCACCCTGGCACCCTGACCCTGCTCTGGGCAGAGCACACTGACTATCCTGGCAGTTGACTTTCCACTTAATCTGTAACTTTTCATTGTCCAGCCTTGTTTCACTGGCAGACTGAGTCCCCACCCCAGGATCCACCCCAGGCACTAGGTTTGGGAGGGCAAAGTTCGTAGCCTTGAGTCTCTCTCAAAAAAAGAGTTCATCTTCCCATCTCTGCTGCTGCTGCTGCTAAGTCGCTTCAGTCGTGTCCGACTCTGTGCAACTCTCTGTCCGACGGCAGCCCGCCAGGCTCCCCCGTCCCTGGGATTCTCCAGGCAAGAACACTGGAGTGGGTTGCCATTTCCTTCTCCAATGCAGAAAAGTGAAAAGTGAAAATGAAGTCGCTCAGTCGTGTCCGACTCTTAGCGACCCCATGGACTGCAGCCCACCAGGCTCCTCCATGGGATTTTCCAGGCAAGAGTACTGGAGTGGGGTGCCATTGCCTTCTCCGCTTCCCATCTCTACAACTCTTCCCATCTCTTCCCATCTCTGCTAAATGCTTGCTACTTACTTCCCTGCTCACCCAGAAGGTCAGCCACATTGTGCTGCTCACTTAGGTGGTGCTTCTGGAAAAACCACGATCCTGGTGGGTTTCCCTCTGAGCAGCAGCCAGACTCAGACCTTCCCCCTCACTTCCCCACCAAAGGTCAGACTCCCTACATCTGAAAGGTCTGTTTGGGAGGTGGGGCTTCCCAGGTAGGCCGGGTCACCTCACCCGGCCCTGCTGGAGTAGGCCTATGATGTCCCATCACAGGGTAAACATGGTCTCTGCTCCAGCCACAGAGGAAGGGCAGGCACCCAGAGAAAGAAGAGGCTCCACAGCTTTGGCACGAGTGGCTGCAAAGTTCATGGTCAAAGCTAGAGGATTTCCTCTTTCTTGCTGCCCAATTTCATCCCCGTGATTTCTCCTCCACTCCAGCCCACACCCAGCTCAAGATGCCTAGGGTGAGGCTCTGAGGTAGGTGGGCCCAGCCACCTAGACATGAGCTGGAGGGTCACCCACCTGCCCCGCAAGAAAAGCCTGGACTCTCACTGGAGAAGCCAAGATCCCCCTGCCAGGTATCAGGCCTTTCTCTGAGGTCTGGTTCAAGTGGGGGACCCCCTCACCCTTGTGCCATGGCTGCTGGCCTCAAAGTGTCGGAGAAGGACAGCTAGCCCCTCCACCCTACCCCCTCCACTCCTCTGCATGTCCCTCGGCTTTGCTCACTTGCCCCATTGTCCCCTAAAGCCCTAACATCATGGGAGAAGCTAAGCTTCAACTTAAATCCATTTGGTTTCCTGTTCATCACCAAGCTTTCATTGCTCCAACACTGAGCTCTTACTCCATGCCAGACGCCCCAAGACTACAAGGTGGGTCCTGCTGTCCCCGCTCTTTACACATGAGGAAATGAAGCAGAATGGCTGGAGGAAGGAGAAGAACACATCTCTCCAGCTCCTATGTCTTTAAATGGAAAGGCTCCTGATACCCAAAGCACCAATAATTCTGACTTTGCCAAAACTGAAGAAAAAATGTTAAGCAGCCATGCTCCTCCTTCCCCCCTCCCCCAAGGCACAGAATTTCTGGGAAGGCCCTGTTCCCATGACGTGACTGGATTCCCAGTATTGAAGTAGGGGGGACAATATTTGCTGTGTCGACTAAAAATTAACCCAGGCTGCATGTTCCCTAGCGCTGTCCCAGAGGGACCCGGGGCACAGCTTCAGATCACCCCAGTCCAAATGCTGACCTCCCGCCATCCCCTCCCCTGGATTCCACAAGTCCAGGGTCAGTACTCTGAGTCAGGATCGTGAATTTCTGAGGCAGGCGTCCCCACTTCGCCCTCACCTCTAGTGGCCTGGCTCAAAAAGCTGGGACAGGGCGTCATGGCACAGGATGGAGGCAGGGGAGCATGGAGAGGGATGTGGGGAGACCTGCCCCCCTGAGCAAAGAGTCTACCTCCGGACCACAGCAGACCAAGGGAGGAGGCTGCCCTCCCCCAGTCACCTGCTGAAGCTCAGCCCCAAGATGAACAGGCAGGAAAGAAAGTTCAACTGATACCTCTGCCAAAACCCAGGCAAGAAAGTCAAAGCCTTGGGGCATAACAGGGACAGTGGCCTATTGACAGTGGAAGGCTCAGGAGGACAGCAGGGAGAGGGACCAAGCTCTGGCCTCCAGATCTCACCAGACACCCTGCAGGGCTGCCACACAACCCTAGGGGGCGCCTTTCACATGGTGTGGTATGGCCTGGGCTGGGGCAGGGGTACTTCTGGGACAACTGGGAGGTAAGAGGTCAAGGACACAGCTTACTGAGTGGGGACCTAATGTCCCCAGGGTCCCCTCATCTCCCCTTTCCCTCTCCTGATTTCTGTCTGCCCTGCAAGGATGGAGGCCAAGGCAAGGAGGGAAGGAGTAGAGGGGTTCAGAGACCCGGGCCCTATAATCTAAAGAGGACCTAAAGCTGCCTGTCGAGGCTGGTGGACATGATGTCCACAGGGCAATCACAAACTGTTCACGCCCTGCCTCCCCAAATCTCCTAGGGGAACAGTTTTCTGCACTATGGGATGGGCTGTTCCTACCTAGCCAGGAAAGAAGGGGCTGAGGGCTCTTCTCTTCTGCCTCAGGTTCAAGTTGGTGAGAGAGGAGGAGCTCACCAGCCACCCTAATCTGCGGCCAGACACCCGCTGGCGGGTGGAGGATGAAGATGCAAAAGGAAAGTGGACCTGTTGTACCCAGGGAGCCCAAGAGCTCAGCCCTCACGCCCAGTCTGGTCTGGCACCAGAACCCCTCCTCTCCACTGGCACTGGCATCTGTACCCCAGGATCAGCGACTTACACCCCAAGACTCCCCCCCCACAGCTTCCCAGATGTGCTGGGTGCCAGGCTGGCATTTCTTCTAGAATGTTTTCTGCTGACCTATCTCTAGCTGCCCAGGAGCAGGAAGGGCAGAGAGGCCCGAGGCCCAGACCCCTGGGGTCCACCTCCTTCCTGTTTTCCCTGCATCCTGCTCTCCTCTGGCTAACAAGCTGTAGAGGATTGAGGAAGTGGAGCGGCCTGGGACCCAGGCAGGAAGCTTGGGGCCGCAGTCCCAGCATCCGGACTGCAACAATGGAAGCTTCAAGCACCAGGAAAAGAGACAGACACTGACAGAGGCACCGGGAGAGCAAAACAGAGTCAGAGAGGGAACAAGAAACAGAGGCGGAGGGAGAGAAAGGCAGACAGAGGTTCCAAAAGTAACAGAGACAGAGAGAAACGGTGACAGAGACAAGAGAAAGGGCAACAGAAAGAGACTGAGATGAAAGTGAGCGAAGCAGAGCAACAGAAACAGGAAAAGGAATAAGATAAGGAGAAAGAAGCTGATAACGGACAGGAGATAGTGATGAAAGGAGAATTTGAGAATGTTGTTAGTGAAACTAGAGGTTGAGAGACGCAGCAGGAAAGAACAAAAGAACAAGAGGAAGAAGGAGAGAGACTGAGAAAGGTTATTAGAAGAAACTGAAAGCCTCGCCGAGACACAGAAAAAGAGAAAGTGTAAGAATGAGGGCCTTCTGAACCTCTCTGGAGAGGGCCTTCTAAACCTCTCTCTAACTCTATCTCTCTCTCCCCAACCCCCACCCCGACCTTCCATCCCTGCTCTCTATCCCATTAGGTTTCTGCAGCTCTGGGCTGGGAACCAAGACTTGCTTCTCTTCTGCCACCTCAGATGGCACCTGCCAGGAGCAAGGAGCAGGGTGCCTGTGTACCAGGGCAGGAGGAGACCCTTGTCTTCCCAATATCTCTCAAAAAGCTAAGTGAGCTGGCCTGGGACTTTGGGGAAGGGCCACTCTAATGCCCCCTCACCACCAAAACCTCTCTAATCTGCGTGTCCCGCTCCATCCCACGTCAATGTCAAAAGTCCAAGCCCTGGGTTCTCGGACTCCTGGAGCTTCAGCTGAGTCCAGAGTGAGGGAAGGTCACTGGATCAGGAACAGAAAGTCTCCAGGCCACCATCCCCATCCCCCAGGTATCTGGCCCCTCACTTGCAGGCTGAGGCTGCTGGCTGGACCAGGTCACTTAACTTTCCACCCTTACAGTAGCAGCCAGGACTACCACTGAGACTCTCTTCCCAAATAGGTACCCTTCAGATGGAGGAATGGCACAGAATCCTCCGTGATGGTGGCAACAGGCTGCCAGGGACTTGATAGCAGTTTCCTTGGCTGACCCTGTCCCATGCCAGTCAGGCCCTGCCACGTACCTGTCTTCTGCTCAACTCACAGAGGATTTTCAAGAGCCTTCCGGGCCAACCCGAATGGGAAAGGGGGCTTCTGGGAGGGCAGGACCCCAGGGAGGGCATGCAAGGGCAGGGTCACCTTACCAGAGGGCTGCAGGCTTTCCTGGATGGTCTCAATCTCTGCCAGCTCCATGCACACGCCTTGTCCGTGCACCAGCGTGTGCAGGGGCTTCTCCACGCCCCGGGGCGGGTAGCAGCGCAGGCCGGAGCCGCAGCGGGGGGTGTACACCCCACAGGGCATCCCCTTGCCCAGGGCGCAAGTGGCGCAACAGCCGCAGCCCGGCTCTCGCACCAGCTCCTCGCAGCCCACGGGGGGGCGGCAGCGCGCCAGCTTCTCCTCGGAGCAGGGCGGGCAGTGGATGGCTTCGTCGCCCAGGCTCGGCCCGGGCCCGGCGGCCAGCAGCAGCGCGGCCACGAGGCAGAGGGGCAGCATGACCGGACGGGGATGGGGCGCGGTCTGGCAGCGGGGGACACACAGGGGCAGCGCCCGGCGCGCCTGGAGGACCCGACCCGGAGGACGCGGGGACACGCGGTGGCCCCCGCTGGCGGACAAGGACGGAGCCGAGGAAGTTAGCAAGCTGGCCGGAGGGGAGAGAGCCTGGCCGCCGAGGCGCTGCGCCGCATCCTCGGCCCGGCCCAGGCGGCGGGAGGTGGCGGGGCAGGGGGCTGAGCGGCTGCCCGGGACCGGCTCCCCCGGACTTTATACGGGCCCCTGGCCACACCCCCAGCGCCGTCCCAGTGGTGGGGGAGGGGCAGGGGAGAGGGAGACGGAGAGGCGGCTGTTAGGGGGAGGGGGCGCTGTCCTAAGTCGCCGCCGCAGCTACAACATCTGAAACTCCTTTTCTGCCGCAGGAGGAAGCGGCGCAGTTTGGAAGCCACGGCAGGGGCCGAGAGCGCTTCCGAACTGGGGCCCCGGGGGGCAGCGAAGGCGCTGCTCCTCGGTTCCCCCACCCCCGATCTTGGAGGATTCTCCCCCGGACCCCTGAGATGGTCCGCGGTCCCCCACGCTGAGAGCGCGGCGACCTCCTGGCCCCAACTCCCGAGTCCGAGATTCAGTCTCCCTGGCCGGAGAGAGTCCTTTCCACCCCACTCCAGGGCTTCGAGTCTCAGCCGCTAGAGAACTGGTCCGGGGAGGAGGGGAAAGGGGGCCCAGAAGGGTCTGATGGCCCTAAGAAGTTAATAGGCTCTCTCCTCCTCACTTGCCTTTTCCAAACTGCTCCCGCCCCCAGCCTCCCTGGGGGCTCATTGGAGACCCTGACCCCTCTGGCTTACCCAGGATGAAATCAAGAGAACTCCCACCCGGAGAGGGAGGTTCTCAGACGCTTGCTCCTTCCTGGATGTTTGCTTCTACTGCCCAGACCCATCCCCAGAGGGAAATTGGCCGAGGAGATTGCCACACTCAAAGGCAAATTATGCGTTGCACAACTCCAGGGGGCACCATTTCTCTTGTAATCATTGTAGACTTGTATAGCTGTTGTGACTGTCTTCCAGCAGATGGCACTCAGTGGTTTTGAGAACAGGGGTGCCTTTTCTAATTCACCCAACAGTGCTCTTTGGGCTAGTGTCAGGGTTGACTAGGGCCTCTGTGAGATCCTGTTGGTGCCTGTATGCTCCTTGCCTCAATCCTGCAGGGGTTAGGAGGGGTTCTAGAGTAGCATTTGGAGCAGGGACTCCTCTCCTAGATGGTCTCTCGGGTCCTCCCTCCCCACCCTCCCCCAAAGTTTTTGCTATCCTGGACCTAATTTCAGGGTAAGGGCTCCTGTCCAGGCATAATTGGTGACCCGCTGTGGATTTTTCTGGATTGGCCTAGAAAGCTGGAGGGTAGCCAAGCTGAAGTACAGATCAGAGACCCTCTTCCTGCTTCCTCCTCCAGGACAGAGGTCCTTCAGTCTCACAGGGATTGGGCCATCTTCTACCTTCTGCAAGTGCAGACTGTCCAGGTGAGAGAGGGAGGCAGAGGGGCTAGAAGCTGGCCCCCCGCAGGGACAGAACCAAAAGCTGCAAACTGACGGCACCTACTGGCAGGACTGCAGAAGGACTGGAGAGTCACGGCTGGGAACACGATTTGGGGATGCTCCACGGACGTCTCACAGATGACTGGGGTCTCTTCTGCCCCATCTGTCTTGGCCCAAAGAGGGCCAGGCTCCTCCAGTCCCTGGGGGAAGCCCGGCCTGTCCCTGATTCCCCCCAGCTCTCCCAACTCTTTCATCATCATGGGACCCAGTTCTGCCACCAACTCACTGTATGAACTTGGACACCACCTCTTAGAGCTCGAACGTCCCTGACTAGAGTGGAGGTAGGTCATCTCCACCTAGCCTACCTCTTAAAGCTCTTGTGAGAATAAACTGGGACCAAGAAGAATAGTTCTGATTGCAACACTGGACTTGTCTCCTGGATAGCAAACCTGGGAAGGATAAAGGTGCTAGGACAGAAGGAAGGAGGGCAGAAGAGGCTGAACTGAAGCTAAGAGAAGTGCCAGGGGATGAAGCATGAGTGCAGGTGAGTGTCAGAAATCTGGACAGTTTTCCAGGTGAGACATGTCCACACCTCTACCCCAGCAGCTCCCCCTGCCCCGAGTCCATCCTCAGCCTTACCCCCATCGCCATCTGGGATAATTCCTAGGAGGCAGGAAAACAGATATGAGAGCTCTTCCAAGCACCTCCCCATCATGCATGCAACCCACCTTTACTGAACACCTACTGTGTGCAGGCTTTGTGCTAATACAGGGTATCCAGACACGGCTGAGACCACTGTCCACCCTCAGGGAGCTCACTGCCTAGTGAGGGGAGACAGCCATATGAATAAAATAAGTGCAGGTGCCCTGGGAGTGTCTATATGGGGCATGGTGGGGACCCAGATGCACAAATGGTCAGTTCTATATCCAGGGCAAGGAAAGACTTCATGGAGGAAGTGACTCTTAAACCAATGATCTTCCATCCATGCTAGAGGGATAAACACAGGTATTGGCATCAGGGGCTCTTTCCAGGTGGCGCTACTGGTAAAGAATCCACCTACCAATGCAGGAGACACAGATTTGATCCTTGGGTCGGTAACATTCCAAGGAGGAGAAAATGGCAACCTAAGCCATTATTCTTGCCTGGAAAAATCCCATGGCCACAGGAGCCTGGTGGGCTACAGCCCACGGGGTCTCAGAGTCAGACACAACTGAGCACACACACATTAGCATCAGGCTGACCTGGATTCTATCTCAGTTTTGTCACCAGTAACTGAAACAAGATACTCTCTGAGTTTCACAGTCCTTACCCAGAAAGAAGGGTAGGGAGGGAAGAGATTGAAAGAGTGGCCTTTGCAGTGCCCAGCACACATATGCTCCTAACCTCCCCTGCTAGAAACTAACTTCTTCACCTGGCTGGACATGCCCGGGTGGCAGGAACTGGATCTCCTCCCCCAGATTAGAAGTTCCCAGAGGACTGGCTTGGGTGTCCCCTTCCCCTCTAGCCTGCAGGTATCTGGGAGAGGCTGTATGTAAAAGGCATGGGATTTGGAGTTACCAGACCTGGGTTTGAGTTAACATAACATTGTAAATTAACTATACTTCAATTTAAAAAAAAATAGTTTTGTGACCTTGGACATACACTTAATATCTTGAAGGGTTATTTTCATCCTCTGTTTAAAAAAAAAAAAAAAGGAGAGAGATAATAGTTGGGCTTCCCCACAGTATTGTTGTTGTTGTTTAAGTAGTGTCTGACTCTTTGCAATCCCATGGACTGTAGCCTGCCAGGCTCTTCTGTCCATGGGATTTCTCAGGCAAAAATACTGGAACAGGTTACCATTTCCTTCTCTAGGAAATCTTACTGACCCAGGGATGGAAACTGCATCTCCTGAATGGGCAGGAGGATTCTTTATCACTGAGCCACCCCAGAGCAAGGTTGCAAGAAAAAGTGAGATCATGGACAAGAACGGGCTTTGAGGAATGGAAAGCAAATGCTGTGTGTGGGTTTCCTCCACCTCACTGCTGCCTCTGAGGACTGGGAGCCCCCCAGAGACAGAAACCCGGTTCTCCTTCCCTGCAGTCTTTCCCAGCCCAGAGCTCTGCCAGAAAAAAGAAAACTCCTCTTCCCTCAGCATCCCTGTCTGTCCCTCACCTCCTGGGAGCTGGGGGTTGGGGGCCAGGAAGAGACTCCTAATGGACAGATGGAAAGCCTCACTCTCTTCAGCCTCTTCCATCCCACCCCTTCACCAGCTTGTTGCTTGGAAAGCATCTCACTGTATAGCTCATTGGTCTAGGGGTGTGATTCTCACTTAGGGTACAAGAGGTCCCAGGGTCAAATCCAGGATGAGCCCCCTCTTCTTGCGCTTCCCTGGTGGCTCAGATGGTAAAGAATCTGCCTGCAATACGGGAGACCCAAGTTCTATCCCTGGGTCAGGAAGATCCCCTGGAGAAGGGAATAGCAACCCACTCCAGTACTCTTGCCTGAAGAATTCCATGGATAGAGGAGCCTGGTGGGCTACAGTCTAGGGGTTAAAAAGAGTCGGACATGGCTGAGCAACTAACACTTTCACAACTCCCTTGTTAGCTCAGTTTCAAATTTCTATTGTATGGCTCCAGCTAGGCTTCTTAGAGAATCAGTAAGAAAGAGAGCTCTGTTCCCAGGGGAAAGAAACAGTCCTGCCCTCAGGGAACACCCACTCTGATGGCTTGCCCTTGGGAGCAGCTCATAGGAGTAGGGTAGAATATACATCCATATATATATACACACACACACATCATATATATATATACACACACACACACACACACATCCTATATATAGGATGGAATATACATAAAAATGAAAGTTAACATTTAATGAGCATAGACCATATGCTGGACATGTTCTAAGTGCTTTATATGTCCCTTTCACAACAACCTCATGAAGTAGTCCCTATCATTATTCCTTTTTAAAATGCGGAAAGTGAAGTACAGAGAGGCACGTGACTTACTCAAGGTCACACAGCAAGTAAGTGGAAGATCAGAGTCGTGAGCCCAAGCAGTCTGGCTCCAGAGTCTGTATGATTAATCCCTATGTTGTACAGCCTTCCAAAACAGCTGTCAGAAGCATTCTAAGCAAATTCCAAGGGCAAAAGGCTATGGTACAGAGTACAAGCTAGGTGCACGGGATCAGAGCAGAGGTGGCATTGCCATGGGAAGGAGACTGACCCATAACTTTGGCTTCCTAGCCCCTCCCTGGCTGCCCCAGACTGTCCACTGTGCACACACCAAATAGGGAGCTCAGTTTCCCTCCATATTGGCTGATGTCCAGGTCCCAGATGCAACATCCTCTGTGGTCACCCATGGTGTGGGCTGAGCAATGGCGCCCGAGTACAGCTGCCTCCTTGACTACCAGGGCCCCACACTTGGACAGACCAGATCAGGAGAGAAGGATCTCCAAAAAGACATTACAGTGAAGAGGGAGGTCTGGTCCAAAGGACAGAGCCTGGGTTCTTCCCACAGGACATGCGGCTACAGAAGTGAACACCCAGGCAGGGAGCGGGAGGGGAAAGGAGAACCCATGTGGCCCTGGTTTCATGTCTCCAGTTCATCCAGCTCTACCACCTGCCAGCTCTGTGACACTTCCCCTTCCTCAGCTTCAGTTTTACCATCGTAAAATAGGGGAGGGGAACTCATGGAATTGTGAAGCCCCTTCCAACCTGGAGCCATCTAGGAATCTAGAACCTCTGGAGTGCTTTTACGTGGTCCTAGGCCCAAAGCTGGCATGGCTTCCAACCCTCCAAACAGAGTGCACACTGTTTCCAGGCCAACTGGCACCAGCAGAGTCTCTTTCTCATGGCTCAAAGAAGCCTGCCCAGCAGAGGAGCCAAGTGAATGATGATGGGCTTTAAGAGAGCTCTGTCACCACCCTGAAAGGTTAGGAGGCTCACCCAAGGGCACACAGCTAGGAAGTAATCCAGCCAAGACTTAAGGCAGATATCATGACTGCCTGCTGCAGACTTACCCCCCTGTGCCATGTTGCTTCTGCTGCCAGAGCATCTTGGTAAGCCGTGGGCTCAGGACTCAAGAGAGGCAGAGATGGGGGGAGCGAAAGCAGATGCTACCCAGGAGAATCTAGCAGAGGACACTTGCAGAAGTAGAGACACAGAAGAGACTCTGGGTAGAGAGAAACAGCTGCTAGGTGGGGAAATCATTTCTCCCTGCCTGTCCTGACACCTTTAAGTCAAAGAGCAAGGTATCTGCTTGCCAGGTGCCTCTTGTCTTGATGACTTAGAGGCCCAGAATTGGAGCAGACCTCAAGTCCTTCCCCCACACTCCCTGGAAGACCTCCAAGCCCTGCCTCCTACCCCCCTGGCCTCAGAGAACAGAGTGCTACCTACCCCTTAGAAAATCCCAAAGAGACATACCAAAGCACCACAGAACCCAGAGAGATGACCCCAAAAGGGCTCTAGGATTAGAAACCTCAGATAAGAGTCCTCAGATTCAGTAAAATCCTGGAGAGAGGGTTTCAGAGAGATTCCCCAGCACGCCCATTCCTGCCAGCACTGAGAATTCACAAATACCCTAGTCGTGCGTTCTGCTGAGTCCCATACCTCTCCTCTGGCTCCATTGCCCCATGTCCTGAGCCAGGATTTGTGGTCCCTCACATCAGGCTTGATGTGTCATTCTTCCTCTCCTCCCCACCCCTGCCCTCTTCATCCCAGCCTTCCTCTTCTCCCCACCCAGTAGAGAATCCTGGCCCGAGGAGCTTCCCAAGCTGACATCCCAACACCACTGGGAAATAGTGGGGGAAGACCCCCCCGGGAAAAATGAGTGGACTGCAAGTGAGGAAAGAGAGTAACTATGGCCTCCATTTCTTCATCTGCAAAATAGGGATGATAACAACACCAGCCTCATAGGATTGTTATGAGAAGCTGTGCAGAGTGTTGCTTCTGATTATACCTCATTTAATAAATACATATATGGAAAACATAATGGGATGCTACACATCCACCAGATTTGGTAACAATTTTAAATACAATACCTGAATGTGGAGTAAGGGGACTCTTAAACAAAGTTGGCAAAAAAACAAATTTGTACAACCAAATAGAAGCAGCCAATAGTCTCACCCCAAGAATATACCCAACAGAAATGTCTGTGGACTTCCCTCATGGTACAGTAGATAAGACTCCACCTGCCAGAGCAGGAGACACAGGTTCGATCCCTGGTCCAGAGAAATCCCACATGCTGTGCAGCAACTAGGCCCGGACACTGCAGCTACTAAGCTTGTGCTCTAGAGCCTGGGAGTCACAACTGCTGACCCTGCACGCTGCAACCACTGAAGCCCACGTGCCTAGAGCCCATGCTCCGCAACAACAGAAGCCACCACACTGGGAAGCCCACACATGGCAATTAGGGAACAGACCCCACTCGCTGCAACTAGAGAAAGCCTGTGCACATCAGTGAAGATCCAGCACGGCCAAAAGTAAATAATTAAATTTTAAAAAGAAATGTCTATGTATGTGTTTTTGTGTGTTCCAAAACACATGTGTAAGAGTATTCACAGTGGTATTATTCAGCCAAACATTGGAATCAATAGTAAAATAGGTAAGCCTACAGTTGAATAAACTATCACTACACCCAACAACATAGATCGCATAGATCTATGTGATCATATAGATCACACAGATCAACATAGAATCACATATTGAACAGATTACTACAATATGATTCTATTATTCAAAAGCAGGCAAAACGAATCTATGGTTTTAGAAATCAGGATAGAGGTTACTTTTGGGGAGAAGGGTGGGAATAATCACTGGAAGGGGTCTTATGGGTACAGGTAATGTTTACTATTTAGCCACATAGTGTATTAACTAGGTGAATTCATTAAATTAAACGTTTCTCATTTCTGCACTTTTCTGTATGTATGTTACGCTTTAAATTTTTTAGGAAAAAGAAATTTTGTTTATTTTTTTTAAAGAGCAACAGGCTGTCAAGTCGGCCTGCCTGAACTCAATTCCTGGCAGTAGATTTAGGATAAGTTAGCTCACCTCTCTGTGCCTAAGTGTCCTCATCTTTCATCGTGAGTGACTATTAGAGAGGGTGGCTATAGTGATTAAATGAATAAATCTGTGTAACATGCTCACAGTGATGTTTGCTCCTTGTTACACACCCCTTGAGTATTAGTTATTAGCCATAATCAGCCCAGTGCGTGAGATGAAGAGCCTGAAGCCAAAAATGCCTACACTGAATTCTGGATTTGCCATTTACTAGCCCTGTGACTTTAGCCAAATGACATCCTCCTTCTTATCCTTAAATGCCCTCTGGTGTAAAAGAGGAACAGTGCCAGCCCAGCTTGACAGAGCTGTGCGAGAACCTACAGAAACTACCCATGTAAAGCGCTCAGCACAGTGCCCCGCAGATTCACATCAGCCATGATGATTGTTGAGCACCATGGTAATCCTATAAACCCATTTTATAGATGGGGCCCCAGGTAGTCAAAAGGTTGGCTTAAGGTCACATGCAATTAAATGTGATTTAAACCCATTTGGGGGATGACAGAGTTCCAACTGGCACCCCCACCACATTTCCCATCCACATAACCACCATCCTCTTCTCTCCTGAGCCTGTATTCCTCCCACTCTTGGCCCTCCCCATTCCCAGAGGCTCAATATTTGGAGCCAGGAATCCTCAAGATCTATGCAGTCTGTTCCTCACCCCCACCCAGTCATGATGATCTAAAGCACAGCAGAAGCTGGCCCCGAAATCAGGGGAAAACCAGACAGCCCGTAATGGAGAAGAGCTTTGCCCTCAGGTTGGGGTGGCACAGGCTGTAAAGCAGAGAGCTCCTATAGTCAAAACCAGGGATTCAAATCCCAGCTGTGCCCTGATTAACTGTGCATTGTGGGTTTGTCTCTTCACCATGGCCGTCCTCAGTTTCCGCATCTGTAAATTGGGTACACCAGTCCCTACTTCACTCTGTAGGACTAACCAGAGGATCAAACAAGGCTATCTGTGTAAGTGAAAGGACATATTTCCCAGAGAACAGGCTACAACTAGTGACTTCATGCTCTGTCAAATCACATCAACACTGCTCTTCTACTCAGGCTCCCCCCACCAGCAACCAGGAAAACATGTATGGATGAGGGAGGGAGGGAAGAACTTAGAGCCCAAAGAGATGAGATGACCAGGGAAACAGATGGATGGGGTAGAAGTGCACAGGCCCACACTCCAGCCTGCTCCTTCCTTTCACGCTCCCACCTCAATGCCTCTTGCAATTCTGACACCTATTCTGATGTGTGGGTTTTCCAACACCATCAAGCAATTCCCCAATACTAGCTGGATGCCCTACAATTTAACTCAATTCTGACTGTCTACCTGGAGACATATCAGAGCCCCAGGTTAAAGACTCAGTCCTACAAGACTGCCACCCCTCACCTTCAGATGCCAACTGCAAGTTCAGGTTGTCACCTGGAGTTCTGACTGATCAGCTCTGGCTATATATAAGAGATTCTAATGATCCCTTCCTTGGGTTTAATTGGTTTGCTAGGACAGCTCACAGAATTCAAACATTTTCTTTACTAGAAAAAAAGAAAGTGAAAGTATTAGTCATTCAGTCATGTTTGACTCTGCCACTCCATGCAATGTAGCCCACCAGGTTCCTCTGTCCATGGGATTCTCCAGACAAGAATACTGGAGTGGGTTGCCATTCCTTTCTCCAGGGGATCTTCCCAACCCAAGGATCCAACCCAGGTCTCTGCATTGCAGGCAGATTCTTTACCACCTGAGCCACCAGGGAAGTTCCTTACCTACTAGAATATCCATTTATTATAAAAGGATATAACTCAGGAACAGCCAGATGGAAGAGAGACATAGGGCAAGATTTGAGGAAAGGTGATGGAGCTTCCACTACCTCTCCCAGCAGCTCCATGTGTTCACTGATACACGAGCTCACCAAACCCCATCTCTTTGGGTTTTTATGGAGGCTTCATTACATGGACATGGTTGACTAAATCACTGGCCATTGGTGATTGAACTCAATCGCTGGCCCTTCTCTCCTCCCTGGAAGTCAGCCAGAAGTTCTAACCCTCTCATAACTTTCTACTCCCATCGGGGCTCCTGACTGTGCCCTGCTGCCGTTCCCTACAAAAGTTCCTTACTCCAAATACACACACTTCCCTTCAGTGGTTCACCTTTGCCCCTCCTGCCTCTCCTTCCATATATAGGGTGGAATTAGACCTCCTGGTCCCCTGGCTGCCAATGGTTTCCAGAACCTCAGGGATACCTTGGCCATGAAGGCTCCCAAGACCACCTGGATATCTAGGAACTGGTACTGCTAGGTTCCCAGGAACCCTGGGGACACTGGGCCTTCATGGCTGTCCAAGTTTACCAGGCCCACATGGGCTTGTGTGGAGTTCAGGAACCAGTAAGGACACTCTGGGCAAGAGTTCTCTCCAGGCCAGACAAGCCAGCCAAGTCCTCAATCTCTCTATCCCATGCGTTCCTGCAATCTCCCTCAGCACCCTTCTAAACTTCCTTCTGGGGCCTGCTCAGGAGCTTTTTAGCCATCCTTTTTCTAGTTGTCCTATTGCCACAACTAGAATGTGTGTTACTGGACATCAACAACTGGCCTTTCTCTCCTCGTCTTCCCTCTGTTTTTTCTCTCTCTTCCACCCTCCTTCTCTTTAGCAACCCATATCCATCCTTTCCCTACACTCTTTCCCACAACAAGTGCTATTCACATGTAAGACACTGTGTCCCACGCACCCCCTCTGTGGTCTTAGACCAGCACACAATAGATGCTCAGGAATATCTACTGTTGGTTTACTGATCCTTTGTCCCACCTCTGCTGATGTTTCTCTCCCCTTGGGGGTCTTCCCCAGGACTGGGGAGCTCATCACATCCAGTGTCCTACCCTACTTCCCAGTTGTAATTGTTCAGTCGCTAAATTGTGTCTAGCTCTTTGTGACCCCACGGGCTGCAGCACGCCAGACTCCCCTGTCCTTCACTATCTCCCAGAGTGTGCTCAAAGTCAATGATGCTATCTAACCATCTCATCCTCTGCCACCCTCTTCTCCTTTTGCCTTCAATCTTTCTTAGCATCAGGGTCTTTTCCAGTGAGTTGGCTCTTCATATCAGACGGCCAAAGGATTGGAGCTTCAGCATCGGTCTTTCCAATGAATATTCAGGATTGATTTCCTTTAGAATTGACTGGTTTGATATCCCTGCTGTCCAAGGGACTCTCAAGAGTCTTCTCCAGCACCATCATTTTAAGGTATCAGTTCTTCAGTGCTCAACCTTCTTTACAGCCCAACTCTCACATCCACACATGACTAGTGGAAAAACCATAGCTTTGACTATACAAACTTTGTTCTCAAGGCAAGAATGGTAGTTTATTTGCTAAGTTGTGTCCAACTCTTGCAACCCCATGGACTGTAGCCCATCAAGCTCTGTTCACAGGATTTTCCAGGCAAGAATATCGGAGTGGGTTGCCATTTCCATCTCCAGGAGATCTTCCTGACCCAGTGATTGAACCCGGGTCTTCTGCACTGCAGGCAGTTTATCAGCTGAGCTACCAGGGAAGCCCAAGGCAAGAAGACCGGAGTGGTTTGCCATTCCCTCCTCCAGTGGAGCACATTTTATCAGGACTTTCCCCTATGAGTGGCCCTGAACAGCATGCCTCATAGCTTCATTGAGTTACTCAAGTCCCTTTGCCATGACAAGACTGTGATCCATGAAGCGGCGCCTTTTTAGTGCTGGGTCAAAAAGGAGAGGGAAGTTCCATGGATGTCCTTGGTTTGTCCCATAGGCTTGGAGGGGCCTCCTGGAGTCCCAGGCCCATCTGGAAATGTCATCTATGCATTTTCCTGAAAGGACAGGACAGATCCCTCTTTCATAGCTACTGTCTCCTGTTTCTCTTCTTCCTCCTTTTCCTCTCTGAAGCAACGTTCTCAGTTCAGCCTCTCAGATCTCACCATCCACTGTTAAAGACTAATGGGTTTTGAGGAGGCAGTGTGTGTAGCAGAACATCAATAGTCTGGGAATGGTGTGACCTTGGACATGTCACTTCGTATATATCAGTGAAGTCTGTGCGAGTATCTTTCTTTTCTCTAAATAAATGATTCCAGATGCTTCCTTCCATCTGTCTTCTCGCATTTGTTTGCCCCAAATTTAAGTTATTTGCAATGCCCTGCCATCCCCCTCATTCTTTCATCAGTTCCACCTCTGTGTGCTCTGGCATCAGTGGCTGAACTTGTCATCTCTCCTCCCCACTGCCTCCAGTACCCCCATCATCATCCCCCAGCACACACCTTTCTGCATCCAGGTAGCCCTGGAAAAGAAGTAGCAGGGTATCCACAGAGACACCCTGGGACTGCCCTATCTCTGCTTCCAGAGGACAGACTGAACCTGATTCCCACTTCTCTGCTGAGCACACATGAGGCACCACACTTATCTGCACCCCACCTCACCCCATCCTTCGAAGTGATCTGGAAAGAACAGAATATCTGAGAGCAGGAGAGGTGGAGGCGGGGAGTTTGTGCATGCGGTTGCTAGGGCTGCTGACTCTTTATGCACTTTCCAGTTAGGAGCAGGATTCATCTGCCCTGGTGGAGAATTCCTTCTCCTCCCCCCTTTCACCTCATGCCAGTGCAGCCTTACTCAGGAAATTCTCTCCTGAGGCCCTTGCAGCTGATCCCTTCTGTCCCTCTGGGTTTTGTTTCCTGCAGCTCCCTTACTGGATCCTTGGGTCCAAAGCACAGATGCTCCAGGACAGCCCCAGTGTCTTTAAGGCCACCTCAGCTAGGATCAGCAATGGGTGCTGAGTTTTCCACTGAATTCCCAGAGGATGGAGCCAACTGTTGGAACAGTGGACCCTAGCTTCCAGTGCTAGGAAAGACTGAAGGCAGGAAGAGAAGGGGACGACAGAGGATGAGATGGTTGGATGGCATCACCAACTTGATGGACATGAGCAAGCTCTGGGAGTGGGTGGTGGACATGGAAGCCTGGCGTGCTGCAGTCCGTGGGGTCGCAGAGTCAGACACGACTGAGCAACTGAACTGAATTGAACTGAGCTTCCAGTGTGGGGTGCAAGCAGAGGCATTTCCCTGCACATTAGTGTTTGATTTTGCGCAGCCATCCTTCCTGTGGAGTCCCGCCCTCCTGTACCAGGGGTTTTGCCGCTGAGTATGTTGCCCCCAAGTGGACAATGATAGTACTGTCAGTACCATTCACGGAGAGCCTCCTTGGGAATCATGGGCCCAGACAAGGTTCTGAGGGTTCCAAGGCACAGGCAACCCCTGATTCCAGAAGGGCTTGTGGTGGAGGATCTTCCCGACCCAGGCACTGAACCCATGTCTCTTACGTCTCTTGCATTGGCAGGCAGGTTCTTTACCACTAGCGCCACCTGGGAAACCCCTGAAGAGGGAGACCTGCAGGCAAAAACACCCCACAGGCAGTGCTGTGTAAGAGAGAGAAACGCAGTGGGATGCCAAGAAAACAGAGAGGACCCAGAGTGGTTAGGAAGAACTTCAGGGGAGGAGACGCTGGATCTGAGTCTTGAAAGATAAGTAGAAATTCACAATCTTGAGAAAATCACCTAACTCCTCCAAGCCTCAGTTTTCTCAGTTTAAAGTGTTGTTGTAAAGAGCAGGGGGGAAATTATGTAAAGTGTTTATTATGGTATCTGTACATAACTGGCACTCAGAAATTTACATATATACGATTTATTTTGAGGAACAGGCTCCGATTATGGGGGCTGACTAGTCTGCAATCTGCAGCAGGCTGGAGACTATGGCAGGATTTCTATGTTACAGTCCTGAGACAGAATTCTTTCTGGGAAATCTCAGTTTTCTGCTTTTCAGGCCTTCAACCAATCAGATGAGGCCCACTGACAGAGAGGGTAATCTTTTTACTTAAAATAAACTGATTGTAAATGATGCTAATTACATTTACAGCAAGGAGATCAAACCAGTCAATCCTACAGGAAATCAACTCTGAATATTCGCTGGAAGGGCTGACGCTGAAGCTGAAACTCCAATAATTTGGCCACCTGATGTGAAGAGCCGACTCACTAGAAAAGACCCTGATGCTGGGAAGGATTGAGGGCAGGAGGAGAAAGGGACGACAGAGGATAAGTTGGTTGGATGGCATCACTGACTCAATGGACATGAGTTTGGGCAAGCTCAGGGAACTAGTGAAGAACAGAGAAGCCTGGAGTGCTGCAATCCCTAGGGTCACAAAGAGTCAGACACAACTTAGCGACTGAACAACATCTACAAAATACCTTCACAGCAATATCTAGACTAAAGTTCAACCAAACAACCAGACACCAGAGACTCACCAAGCTGACACAGAAAATTAACTGCTACGGACATTCCAAGCAGAAGCTACTCCAGACAGGAGCTATATTACCTTTCTCCACTTGATTAGACTTTTTGAAAAATCACTCTGTTAAACTAGTAAAATGTCAGTGTTACATGGGACTAGGTTTAGACCTGATAAATAATTTATAGCACGATAAAGTTTACATTTATAGAAATGCAAACCTCTAGGTAAAATCATCGTAACACCTTAAAGTTAGAAGTGATCTCGTAGCCCTTTGAGTCTAACTCTCACCCTGGAGAGATCCCTCTTGCAATAATACCTGGAAGATGGTCATCTAGACTCTTCTTAAATATTCCAGTGGTGGGAGAAGTCCCTCTCTCCTAAGACTGTCCATTCTTGGACAGCTCTAATTGGAAACTTTCTTTACATGGTACTTTCTTACATCAGTATCGGTCCTATTAATTGTTCCTTTTAACCCATCCAAGGGCTTCCCAGGTGGTGCTAGTGGTGAAGAACCCACCTGCCAATGCAGAAGAAATAAGAAATGTGGGTTCCATCCTTGGGTCAGGAAGATCCCCTGGAAGAGGGTAAGGCAACCCACTCCAGTATTCTTGCTTGGAGAATCCCATGGACAGAGGAGCCTGGCGGGCTACAGTCCACAGAGTCGCAAAGAATTGGACACAACTGAAGTGACTTAGAACAACCTATCAAAGCTAAACACATTCTGGATTTTTCCCAGCCTCAAATAGAATACTTCCTTACACTTACCCTAAATGTTTATCTATCAGGTCAAAACTTCTTATACATTCAGAGGGCTCCAAACAGCTTGATTCCAAAAGCCCATGGAGGTTTTCTCCTGTTGGAGCCTCTGGTCCCTCTAGTTTTGTTTTTTGTTTGTTTGTTTAAAAAAACTAATATCCAGCTCCAACTGAGAGCCTTCTCTGTACTTTGTAAAATGCCTGCCTTCTGCCTGTGTCGCTTCTTTCCTTTCATGATCAAGAGGGAAGAGAGAGAAACAACGAAGCAGTATTTAGCTGGAGGGCTTTGGAAAAGACCATGATTTTCTTCAATTCTCCTAACAAAAGGGTATAGTTTTCTGTTCTCTTCAGGTGAACAACTTGCTCCTAACTCCACTCCATCCCTTTCAAACTTGCCTAGTCTCTCAGATTATCTGTGCATTGGGCCCTGCAGATCTAACCCTGTGAAGGACTCAGGAGGGATAGTCAGGTTAAAGTCAGATAGATTAATGTCAGAAGACACTTCAGAGGGACTTCCCTAGTGGGACTTATATTCTCACACAAACATGCAGAATCAGGTATGCCTCACCTTCAGTGAAGTGGAGAAAAGGGCTGAGAGTAAGAAGGGTGTAGAACATGGCTGAAAACACTTGGAAAATCACATGGCAAAAAGTAATGAAACAGATAATTGCCCAGACCTACAATTATTGATGGAAATCTTTTAAATTCTCCTAATTTAAGCTAAATTTCTACATTAAAAAATAATAGGTTCATAACTTAAAAATTTTCAAATAGGATAGAAGGGAAAATATGAAAAGTTTTCTCTGCCTCCATATATTTACAATTCCTTTAGACGTTTTCAAAGCATGAACATTTACCCAAATGGGATTATGCCCTACATACTATTCTTCACCTCACTTTTTTAAACTTAACAATATATCTTCATGATATTTCTATGTCAGTATACCTAGATCAACTTCAATTTATATGAAAGAAATACTGCCCTTTCAAGGGGGGTGTCCAGCGGGAGGGTGGAGCCCCTCCTCCTGCTTCTGAGCAGAGAGACAGGAAATGCACATCTAGCAGAAATGCTTATGAAAGGATCTCATCCATATATGAAAATATACTCCAAAGGTCTTGAAAGAGCCTCAGTTTTATAAGGTGGCCTGAGAAGAGTCCCTGGAGACTCCCTGGAAAAGGGAAATTTTGAATTGGTTTTGCAAGCATTAACTACAAATTGGCACTTGCCATGGGTGCTTGCCGTCTACCTCTAGGATTAAATCAAGTGCTGCTGCAACTGCTGACCTTCGACACTCCCCGAAAGGAATCCAGGGTGGACAGCAGAAATGAGGCACTCTGTACTGGGAGGTGGGGAGTTGAGGGGAAGCTTGCAGAACAGGTCTTCAGACAGTTTCAGGAGTGAATCTATGAGCCCAATTCTTGTATCCCTTCATACTTAGAAAAGCACTAAAATCCCTCATGGTGATGTCTATTCCTCGTGACTAGCAGAAAGCTTCATGAGACTAGCAGAAAATTTTTGGTAAAATATGTGGTTGATTGCATTTATTTCCCCTTCACCAAAATGACATATTTAACTATCCCTCCCCCTCTGTCTCTTTGGAGCAGTTTCTCAGAGCTATCTGAGGTGTTGTCTCCCAGGCTGCAGTCCTCATTTTGCCCCAAATAAAACTTAACTCGCAACTCTCGTGTTGTGCATTTTTTTTAAGTCAACAGAAGAGTGGACTTGGGAAAACTGGCTGGGACAAGGGAGGAGGATCTTGACAAGGAGTAGAGGTAATATCTGCTAATGTGTTTTGAGCACTTACTATTTACCAAGGATCGCACTAAGTGCTTTGCATATTATCTCACCCTCTGTGAAGGTACTCTCATTATCCTTTGTGTGTGTGTGTGGACCATTCTTTTAAAGTTCATATAGAATTTTGTTAGAATACTGCTTCTGTTTTATGTTTTGGTTTTTTTGGCTGCGAGGGATGTGAGATCTTATCTTCCCGAACAGGGATCGAACCCACACCCCCTGCATTGGAAGGCGAAGTCTTAACCACTGGACCACCAGTGACATCCCACATCATCTCCATTTTAGATGAAGAAATGGAAGTATAGTGAGCCTGGGTGACTCGCCCAAGGTCATACATCCAACAAATCAGCAGTCTGACTCAGGTACTCAACTTCACCCCTATAGGTCAGGGTAGAGATGGGAACAAGGTCAGAATATGTAGTTTGGGCCCCTGCAGAGTTGGGGGAAGGTGGGAGTGGGGGAGGATCATGAGAATGATAGCAGCCTCCTCTCTCCTTGGAACTGACTCCCAATACCTTCCTGCCTCCCAGGACTATAGGCTGTCAGGCCCCCGGAACTCCCTGTTTGTGGACAATGCCTGCCAGGACACTCATCCAGACTTCCTTCCTCCCCTTCTCCCCACTCAAGTCCTGCAGGATCCTCTGTGATAGTCTCTGGAAAGGAGGAGGAGCTAAAAGAGAAACAGCTTTTGTCCAGAAGAGAAACTCACCCCCTACCACCCCACCCCACCCCAAGATCACCCTGTACGAGAGGACTGGAAGGCTGTCTTAGGGGCTTCCATATCTCATTTAGCCCTATGTACCTCAGATAAAGGGCTTTCCAGGTGACACTAATGGTAAAGAACCCTGCTGCCAATGCAGGAGACATAAGAGATGTGGGTTTGATCACTGGGTCAGGAAGATCCCCTGGAGGAAGGCATGGCAACTCACTCCAATATTCTTGCCTGGAGAATCCCATGGACAGAGGAGCCTGGTGGGCCATAGTCCATAGGGTCACAAAGAGTTGCACGCAACTTAGCACACACACGCACCTTTGATAAAAGATAATGGCATGGGAAACTGAGACTCAGGGAGATATCTGATTCAGGCATGTGTGACTGCACAGTCCTTTTGACTCCCCAGCTCTGTTTCAGGGCCAGTGGAACAAAGACCCACCCAGTCAGGATCAGGCTAAAATGCAAGGGGGATTTAAAACTGGATACCAGAAAATAGAACTGGAGCAGCTTATTAACTTCCTATTGCCTCATCCTCAGATGGGTCTTGTAGGAAACTGCAGACTGGGCAAGGTGGAGGCCATGAAGCAGAGGCTGTATTGCCATTTTAAGGAAGGATGCCCACCCTCCCTTAATACATGGGGCCTTTGTATTCCAAGAGATAGAAGGCAGCATGGCTGGTGTCTGACTTTCAAGGTAATCCTCTGTCTTGGGGAAGCTATAGGGAATGACAGGCTTGCCCTGGAGCCCAGGGCCTGGTCAGCCTTCTAGATGGACAGAAGCTACTGAACGGGCTTCCCTACAACTGCTCTGAGACCCTGGTGGTCTGGTGCATTAAGGTTGCCTTTCTGTATCAATGCACATGGTTGAGCAGAGTGGAGCTGAAAACACTGGAGACCAGGAAACCAAGAGGATAGGGACCAGAGCAATGCCAAAACCCTATTCCTTTGGCTTTTCCAATTATCCTAGCCTGGCAGGCTACAGTCCATAGGGTTACAAAGAGTTAGACACTACTGAAGTGACTTGGCACATGGCACATGGGCCACTTCCATCCTTGACTTCCTGTCACAACATACTCTCTCCTCACTGGCCTCACTGGCCTTCCCAGGGGCTTTGCTGGCAGAGTGGGTGTTGGGTACCCTGCGGTGGTTGACTTGGTTTTAGAAGGAAAAAAAGGATTAAGCCCACAAATTTATGCTAATGTAAAGAAAACCCCTGTTTCCTGATTCTGATACTGTTAGTCTACTGTTCTAAACACCTTATCATCCTGTAATCCTCACGCTACCCTGAGGCAATGCTATTATTTTTATTCCCTTTTTTGAGCAGAGGAAAAGAAAGCAACTGAGAAGCTGCCTTCATCAAAATCACACAACTGGCAAAATGCCTACCTAGTCAGGGTTGAAACTCAGGGAATAATGATTGGAAGGAGGTATTAATATTTCTGATGGAATTCGCAGTCACACAAATTGTGCAGTTATTTTTCCTAGCATCTTGTGAAGCCAATGACTTTTCTTTTTTGTCATTTTAACATTGTGGATTGAGGACAGAAAAAAAAACACATTTGAACATTTAAACGTCAGAATAGTAAACATTTCGGTCTTTGGCATTTCCTATTCAAATATGCAGTCCATGGGGTTGCTGAGTCAGACACGACTGAGCGACTTCACTTTCACTTTTCACTTTCATGCATTGGAGAAGGAAATGGCAACCCACTCGTGTTCTTGCCTGGACAATCCCAGGGATGGCGGAGCCCAATGGGATGCCATCTGTGGGGTCGCACAGAGTCGAACACGACTGAAGCGACTTGGCAGCAGCAGTCAAATATGGCGGAGAAGGCAATGGCACCCCACTCCAGTTCTCTTGCCTGGAAAATTCCATGGACGGAGGAGCCTGGTGGGCTGCAGTCCATGGAGTCGCTAAGAGTCGGACACGGCTGAGCAACTTCACTTTCACTTTTCACTTTCATGCATTGGAGAAGGAAATGGCAACCCACTCCAGTGTTCTTGCCTGGACAATCCCAGGGACGGGGGAGCCTGGCGGGCTGCCGTCAATGGGGTTGCACAGAGTCGGACACGACTGAAGCGACTTAGCAGCAGCAGCAGTCAAATATGGACTACAGGGTTCAGGGAACAACACAGAGAAGAATAAAATTAACAACTACGAGGACATTTTGTTGGTCGTCTGAGGAAAAAGTTACTGTCTTAGAATGGCACCTAAACCATCCTCAACTCCTGAGGCGGTGACTATAAATTACCCCCTTTGACTGAGAAGTCGCTGCCTCAAGCCGCTCTTTCGGGGGTTTTGAACTCTGGTCTCTGTCTTTTTTGTGGCCTCTCTATGCTCTGCCATTATACGAAAACCCCAGCTACGTTCACGTACGGCCAAGCATGGCTTTTGTTTCTTCAAAAATAAACTCTAGGGGTGGGAGGGCGGGCTTTGAGGCAGACGCCCGGTTTGCTGAACTGAACCGAATGCCCCGGCTGCTTGTCCAGAAAGCTGGCGCTCAGTTTTCCCAGGAAACGGAGCTAGGACTCCCGTTTCTTTCAAAAAAAAAAAAATCAGGATGGAGGACAGTCTTCAGATTTTAGGGATCTGAAAGAAGATAGCAGCTCCGAGGCATACATATCCTCGTCTTTTTTCACCCCAACCTGGATCCCACTTCCACAGCGCATTTTTCCAGAGTTAACACCGAGAGAACACACTAGCTCTCCTTATTGGCTAGATTCCCTGTCCGTCCCTCAGCAACGACTCCGACTGGTGTCTTTTAAAACCCTCTAGTCCCGCCTCCCTTCTCTAATTGGCTCATTCGAACGGGCCAGCTCAGCTGTTTATTGGTGAGTATAAAAAAAACAGCCCTGATTGGTTTCTCAGGACGAAACTGATGAGAGCGCGTCAACGATTGGCCTATCTGGTTTGGGCGGGCTAGCGGAAGGTTCAAACCGGAGTGGAAGCTCTCTCCTAACCGACGTGCGTCTGTGGAGAAGAGGCTTGCTCCGTGATTGTCTCGAGGGTCCCACCGGTTTAGTCACTTGCAGGGTTCTCGAGCCTCTTCACGACCGTCACCATGGAGGTGTCGCCACTACAGGTACAGCTCGCGGGAGGGGCGCGTCGCGGAGCCTCAGCGCGGCCCGGCATCTCTCTGGCTGCCGGTGAGAGAGAGGCGTCTGGGTCGTGGTCCGGCCGCCGAGGGCTGGGCGCGGGTTTTCCGCGTCTACTCGGGTCGCCTGGGCTCGGCGTGATCGCGAAGAGACTGAAACCTTTTTCTGGCGCTGGTGGTGAAGTATTGTCGGCTGTACTGGCTTCTAGGGTGCGGCGTTGTGTTTCACCGTTTCTAGAGATTCATTTGGTCCCGGTGTAGGTCGATGGGATCGTGGTCCGCATGTAGCTTTACGCGGCACTGAGAGCTGCTTTCCTCTCCTACCTGGGGCTGAAAATGGGATTGGACGACCCTGACCTTGGACAGTGCAGAGCAAGGAACAGGGTTCCCACTATGGAGCCGGCACGTCCGAGTTGCTCAAAATACGTCCCTCCTGTGTTTAAAACGTTAACGTGTCCAAAGGATGGAATCCCTATCCTCCCACACTGCTACTGTAGAATCTATTATGTGCCTGAGACCTGGTAGGCACTCAGTAGATATGTGTGGAGTACCTGAAAGAAGGGGGTGTGTGCTGTTGATGGCATCTAACGCATGGAAATATTTCCATGTCAGATACACACAGCAAAATAATATGTCTGTTTAAACTGACACTTGGGGGGAACCTGCTGCAGTTAACTTATATTCCCATGTTTGTACAAAACTATGTCAGCTCCACTGATACCTACTAAAAGGCTGTGATTTGTTTTGGTGTGTGTAAGCAAATCACTATGATAGGTATTTTGTTTCTGGTTTCTGATAAACCTATGATTCAAAATCCCTTTTCTTCAATTTTTTAAAAAATTATTAGCCTGTAAATGAAAATATGCAAGTCAGCAAAACAAAGAAAAATGAAGATGCTAAGAAAAGATTGTCTGTTGAAAGAATCTATCAAAAGAAAACACAACTGGAACATATCCTGCTCCGCCCAGACACCTACATTGGCTCTGTGGAATCAGTGACCCAGGTAAAATCAGGCTAATTAAATGTAGTTACTAAGTAGTTAAGATGAATACTTGTCCAGGTTAATTTTCTATATTTCATGTACTTTGTCTTCTGGAACTGGCCTAAGCTATCATCTGCATTGTCATACTAATTCAGAAGACTTTACAGGAACCGTGATAATAAAATAAAATAGATATATAAAGTAACCCTGTTTCTTTGTCTTGTTTCCAGCAAATGTGGGTTTACGATGAAGATACTGGCATTAACTATAGGGAAGTCACTTATGTTCCTGGTTTGTACAAAATCTTTGATGAGATTCTAGGTAAGTATATTCTTAATACAAAGATCTGCTGGTGAGATGTGAGAAGTATTATTCCTAGCAAAAAACAGTTGGCAAAGGTTAGACATTCTGCTGGAATCTAGGAAGTTGAGTTCTTAGAAACAGTCCTATGAATAAAAATTGATAAATGAATACCTCATCAATGTTACTCCTGCACTGCTTGAGATTTTTTTTCTTTTTATATCTTAGGGAAAAGAGTGTTTTCTAAAATGTGTATTTTCTTTCAGTCAATGCTGCAGACAACAAACAAAGGGACCCAAAAATGTCTTGTATTAGAATCACAATTGACCCGTAAGTCTCCTGCTTAGTCTTTTGTTTTTTGTAGCACCCTGTTGCTGTTAATTGTATTTACTTGATTTATAGTAAAGTTGAGCTTTTTTTAAATGGAATTTTGCAAAACTGTAGAAAGGTAGAGTGCTAAAATGAACAATCTAGATCCAACAGTTGTCAACACTTTGCCATATTGATACCATCTATATTTTTTAATCATTTCAAAATAAATTATAGACATTATAACATTTTATCTCTATAAATATTTCAGTAAGCATCTCCAATAACTTCTCTAAGTATTCCAGAGTCTATAGCTATAACTTTTTCTCATGATGCTATTCAAACAGTAAACCAGCAGATGGTGATAAAGAATAATTTGATCGAACATTTCTGCTTATAAATGTCCTTTTGTGGGTGGTCAGGGTGTTGCTTCCCTTTGTTATTATCCTTATCAGTTATAACATAAACTGTACTTTAGATTCTTTTTGGGAAATGTGTTAATGATGTGCTTAAGTGCTCCTAAGGACTTGATACCATAGTCTTTTAAAACATATTAAGCTAGTTTTAAGCTACGTGTAATAAGAACCATAGTGTGTGTCGTTAGAACTAAAATATAAGTCCAAATAAATTTTGAACATTATATTGGTGAGCAGGGACGTTTACAAGTGATGATGCTCTTTCATATTTGTTTTGCCAGTGTGCTTTGTCAGGTGGGAAAGCTAAGGGAGCTGGGACAGTGCAGATGATCCTCTTAAAAGCGGTATAATAATATTGTTTCCAAATTTTGTCCTTTTCTTTCCATTGGGCATAAGTCATTTCCCTTTGTTTATCCTAACATTTTAAAGCTTCATATTTTTTCAGTATTATCAGTGTCTGCCCAGGTGTTGGAAAAGGATTGATTTTTTTTTTTCCTCTTGGCTCCTATTTCATGAGTGTTAGGAACTCTAAGTATGCTGAATTTCAGAAGGTATATATATAAAGAGTCATAAAGAAATTGAGACACGTGTTTTAGAGACAATGGTATTTAAATATGAAAAGAATTAAGCACTAGCTTAACATCTGTTTTACCAAAAAAAAAATTTCAATCTTCTTTTCTTAGGGAAAACAATTTAATTAGTATATGGAATAATGGAAAAGGTATTCCTGTTGTCGAACACAAAGTTGAGAAGATGTATGTCCCAGCTCTCATCTTTGGACAGCTTCTAACTTCTAGCAACTATGATGATGAAGAAAAGAAAGTAACAGGTAGAGTATTGAGGAAAATAAAAAACACATTTGTTGCTGAAAAAATACATCTTTTCAAAGATTGTGGCCTAAAAATATGGGAATTATGGGATTCCCATAATATGGGATTGTGGTTAAAAATATGGGAATAAATCTCTATAATTAATAGCATTGCTGGTGATTAAGAAATAAAGCTATAAATGAGATAAGAACAATTAAATCATATTTTACATTTATTTGCCCAGGTGGTCGAAATGGCTATGGAGCCAAACTGTGTAACATATTCAGTACCAAATTTACTGTGGAAACAGCAAGTAGAGAATATAAGAAAATGTTCAAACAGGTAAGTAAATGAGTATCTTGTGCCTTGATTAGAAATTATGCTGTAGCAATTTATAGTGGCATTAATGGTTTAACTTAACTTATAATCTATTAAATAATGGGAAAGGGAAAGGGAAGTCGCTCAGCCATGTCCGACTCTTTGTGACACCACAGACTGTAGTCTACCAGGCTTCTCCGTCCATGGGATTTTCCAGGCAAGAGTACTGGAGTGGGTTGCCATATCCTTCTCGAGGGGATCTTCCCCACCCAGGGATCAAACCCCGGCCTCCTGCATTGCAGGCAGACGCTTTACCCTCTGAGCCACTAGGGAAGCTCATAGAAAGTTACTCATAAATGTATATTAGGGAAGTTGAGGGGTGGGGCTTGGTTTGGTTGGGGGTGTGCGTGTTGTTGTTGTTTTTAGGATTTGTAAATTTGTGTTATTTAATTCTAGTTTGTGAGATAACTTGAGTTTTTTTCTCTCCTCTATTCTTTATTTCCATAGACATGGATGGATAACATGGGGAAAGCTGGTGAGATGGAACTCAAGCCCTTTAGTGGAGAAGATTATACATGTATTACCTTCCACCCTGATTTGTCTAAGTTTAAAATGCAAAGCCTAGACAAAGATATTGTTGCACTGATGGTTAGAAGAGCATATGATATTGCTGGATCCACTAAAGATGTCAAGGTCTATCTCAATGGAAATAGGCTTCCAGTAAGTATTTTATTGGATGTAGGCAATGAGGTACTTTGTGACCATCGTCAAAAGCAAAGTTGATTTTTTTTTTTTCTCCCATTTGTTTTTCTTACCACTTCTCATGTGTTCCTGTAAAGAAAACATAATGCCACATTTTAAAAAAATCAGTTAACTTATTTTAAGTTCACTGAAGTCTTTCTCAAAGAATCTTCTAAATAAAATCTTTTTGTGTCCTTTAGTGACCATCCTCTTATACATATCAGTGAACACCGTTTCATTAGTTTTGAAAAATCTTTATTAAAACCTACTTTTTCATTTACTTTAAAAAAATTAATACTATTATTTTTTAGGTGAAAGGATTCCGTAGCTATGTAGATCTGTATCTGAAGGATAAGGTAGATGAAACTGGCAATCCATTGAAAATTATCCATGAACAAGTAAACCACAGGTGGGAAGTATGTTTAACAATGAGTGAAAAAGGCTTTCAGCAAATTAGCTTTGTCAACAGCATTGCTACTTCCAAGGTAATTTTATTTTTGAATTATCAGTCATGATTTATCTTTACATATTTCATTTAAGTATTCTTGTTTTAAATATATAAAATGAACTTGAATATTTGGCTACCTTGGCATCAAGAGAACTAAATTAGCTTTTTTTAAATGTTTGATTATTATTACAATTTTGAGGGTAATGGATTTAACGTTTGGTATTTTTCCTTATTAGGGTGGCAGACATGTTGATTATGTAGCTGATCAGATTGTGACTAAACTTGTTGATGTTGTGAAGAAAAAGAACAAGGGTGGTGTTGCAGTAAAAGCACATCAGGTACGATCCTTTAACACTGTTCTTTCGTGAAAGTCAAGGAAGAAGCGAAAGTCTATAAATAAAACACGAGTAAATGTTTAGTAATTTACTGTCAATTTTTACTGCAGGTAAAAAATCACATGTGGATTTTTGTGAATGCCTTAATTGAAAACCCAACCTTCGACTCCCAGACGAAAGAGAACATGACTTTACAAGTCAAGAGCTTTGGATCAACATGCCAGCTGAGTGAAAAATTCATCAAAGCTGTGAGTACTTGGAAGGAAATAAAAGATAGAAGCATCTTCCTTTATTTTCCACTGCCCTTCTCAGCTCTGCAGAAACCAAAATTCCTCCCACATGTCTTCTCTCTCTGAAAAGGAAATTAAAAAAACAACCCTTACCGCTTACCCGCTCTTAACAAGCCCTTATTTATCATCTATATGCCATCTATTTATTTGGCCATTACATGTCACCAGTTCAGATCACTTCTGAATTTATCTCATCTAACTACTTACCAAGAATTGAATGCCTTAAGTTGCTCTCAGCGGACACATCCAAAACTGAATCAGTTCTCTCCGTACTCACTAATCGCCATTCATGGAACTTCCCCACCCTAAAAAAATAAAACTATGTCCTGTTTAGTCAAAGGCCCCAACCATCAGGCTGCATAAACCTAAATTCCTTAATTCAGCCTACAAGACCCTGCCATTTTCAACCTTGTCTCAGTACCACTTTTCCCACATCACCTAAGTCTCACTCCTACTGGCTTTAAATTACTCAAAAACAGACTACACTTTCCCTCTTTCGAGCTTTTTCACATTTCAGACAGAGGGATTACCCTGCCTGAAACGCTTTTCACTTGGCTGACTACTTTAGGTCTTAACTGTCATTTCTTTAGGAAAACCTTTACTTTCTATTCATTTCCCTAAAAATTTCTTCCCATAAGACACTGGCCATATATTATTATACATGATATGCTTTCCACTTATCTCTTCACACTGTAATTGCTCATTTTATTTCTCTCTTCCTTGTTGTATACCAAACTCCTTTAGGACAAGGACTACAGCTAATTTGTTTTAACCACTAGATCTCCACATGGAGCTCAGTGCCTGGCACCATATAAGTATCTAGTCAGTAAATATTGAATGAAAACCCAAAGGAACCAGCTCCCTCAGTAGTGATCACCTGAGACAGGAAAATGTGCCACATTCTGCCCATTTTTGTGGGATTTCATTTGTATTCCGTATTTTTGACAGAACTCTTCTTCCCTAATATGAATCTTCTCATTTTCAGGCAATTGGCTGTGGTATTGTAGAAAGTATACTAAATTGGGTGAAATTTAAGGCCCAAATCCAGTTAAACAAGAAGTGTTCCGCTGTAAAACATAACAGAATCAAAGGAATTCCCAAACTTGATGATGCCAATGATGCAGGTACACATTTAATGTTTCCAAAGTTTAAATCTTATTTGATTTGATTCATTGACAGCATACTGTGGATATTTTTCCCTTGACACTTAATATTCAACAGAATATTTGTACTTTGTTAAAATCAACCAGTTCCCTATTACTGAACACTTGGGTCATTTCCATTTTTAACTGTTAAAAATAGTTTTGAAATGATTATTTTGGTGTATAAAACAAGAATGTTTATACAGTAATCTATTACCTAATGTAGAGGAGGAAAAAGTCTTCTCAACCTTCTTAAGTCCCTGGCTATCTCTGAAAAATAAAATGATAGACATTAACAGGAAAAAAGCAAGTGTATTTATTTAATATAGTTTCATGTGACCAGAAAATTTGTAAGAAAGTGAAAACCCCAAAAAATGCTTAAACCTAAGTGATTTTATGCTAGCTTTGATGAAGAATGCAAAGTTCTGGAAAGATATGATAGGACAGTGATTATTAGCTGATTATAGTAAACCTGGGGAAACTTAGCATGGCCTTTTCATTCAGATTCTTCCTGGTGACCTTTAATCTTAGATTAAAATGTTCTTTTCTTCTGGGTTTAAGACGAGCACCTCCTGCATGAGGATCTTATGACCTGCTTCAGGGGAGAAGTTTAGGGGAGAGATCAGAGCGATATTCTTGCTTCTACCAAAGTTTTCTTTTCTCAAAACTCCCTGAGCTTAAGATAATGTGCCAAGGTGCCATATTTTGGAGGCATGTCCTAAACCTCATTACCCACAAAATATGTTAAATGTAATATGATCAAGCAAATGTTTGGCAACATTATAATCATCATGAAAGATTAGTCTAGGAAACTAAGACTTTATTAACTTAGAAACTTCAATTAAACTATATGTCTAATTACTCAGCTCTATTTGACTCTGAAGCCAACTTGTTATTAATTGTAAGTTATTTGTGTTTTATTACATGTCTGAGTTAGTATATTTGAGGTTGAACTAAATATGCTAATATTCATTTATTTTAGGAGGCCGAAACTCTACTGAGTGTACACTTATCCTGACAGAGGGAGATTCAGCTAAAACTTTAGCTGTTTCAGGCCTTGGTGTGGTTGGGAGAGACAAGTATGGGGTTTTCCCTCTTAGAGGAAAAATACTCAATGTACGAGAAGCTTCTCATAAACAGGTAGAGTATATAAAAACTATCTTCAGAATCTAAGCTTATATTTCATCCCCTTATTGGGAGGATATAAGATGTAAAGATATTTTAAAATATATTTTAGTTTGTCGTTATTTTAGGAAATTGAGTATAATGTAGCATATCTTAACAGATCTTTCTGACTTAGTAAAGTATAGGCTACTGTTGCTGCTGCTGCTGCTGCTTCTAATAACTCAAAAATACTGGAGTTCAAAAAAACTCAAGCAACATATACTGTTATAATTCTTTGTTCCTTTAAAGTTTGTAAACAAAATCTTACTTTTTTGTCTATATGTCCATTTCAGATAATGGAAAATGCTGAAATTAACAATATAATCAAGATTGTGGGTCTTCAGTACAAGAAAAACTATGAAGATGAAGATTCATTGAAGACTCTACGTTATGGAAAGATAATGATTATGACAGATCAGGTCAGAATTAAATATATCTTATCGTTGTATTGCTTTCCTGCCATGAAAGGATATTATTTATCTTTAGTCCACATCTAATAAGATATGTTTCTATTTTATGCATATTTATAATACAAGTTAAGTGAGTCTAAATTTGAATAGCTTTTTTTTTCTTTAGTCCCCACAGAAAAACTTTTGAGAAATTGCCAGTATGTCAGTCACAATTTTTTAGTTTCTAAGCAGATCTTTTGTGTTTTGGCTTTCCATATACTTCTAGGACCAAGATGGTTCCCATATCAAAGGCTTGCTGATTAATTTTATCCATCATAACTGGCCCTCTCTTCTGCGACATCGTTTTCTGGAGGAATTTATCACTCCCATTGTAAAGGTATACTGATTTCTAAGATACCATAATGGATATTTGAAGGTTCTACTCCTCAACCCTGGATACACATATAACCTCAGTGATGTGTGATGGTATGCAGGAAACCCAGCAGTGTGGAAAGCCATAGCAATGTGTTTTTTACCTCAGGTGTCTAAAAACAAACAAGAAATGGCATTCTATAGCCTTCCTGAGTTTGAAGAATGGAAGAGTTCTACACCAAATCATAAAAAATGGAAAGTCAAATATTACAAAGGTTTGTACTGAAACTCACATAGAGCTTCTCATTTTGTTGTATACCTTTGTACAGGTTTGTATGGAGTAACTTGGTGTTATTGCTTTTGTAGGTTTGGGTACCAGCACATCAAAGGAAGCTAAAGAATACTTTGCAGATATGAAAAGACATCGTATCCAATTCAAATATTCCGGTCCCGAAGATGATGCTGCAATCAGCCTGGTGAGTTTGAGTGTATTTCATAAATACATTCTGGTTTTAGAGGGGCTTCCCAGGTGGCGCAGTAGTTAAAAAAAAAAAAAATTCCCTGCCAATGCAGGAGATGCAGAAGACATGGGTTCCATCCCTGGGTCAGGAAGATCCCCTAAGGAAACAAATGGCAGCCCACTCCAGTATTATAGTTGACTGTAAAATCCCATGGACAAGGGAGCCTGATGGGCTACAGTCCATTGGGTTGCAGAGTCAGACACAACTGAACACATACTCACACTGGTTTCAGAAATCAATGTTTTAACTAGTCAACTGAAACATTTAATTTTTCATATAATAAAATGTTTTATAAAATAGATGATTTTTAGTACACATATTCCAAAGAAAGGAATCAGATATTTTAGAAACTGAGTTTTTATGGTTTGTTAGTTTTTATTAAAACATAAAATACTTTATAAATCTTTGTTTTTGAAGTACTTTAAGAATTATCATAGAAATGATAATGCTTTGTTTTATTTTTGCATTAAGCATTGTTAAGACCAGTGATGTTTTTTATCTTAAACTACATCATGTAATACTCTCTTTGGTCCTCAGGATTATTTGTATGGGCAAGCTACCACATATCTGACATACAATGACTTCATAAACAAGGAACTTATCCTGTTCTCAAATTCTGATAATGAAAGATCTATCCCATCTATGGTGGATGGTGAGTTCTATTTTTAACATAAGATGGAAATCAATGCCTAGAAATGATTAAATTAAGGATATTAATATTTGCACTTCTTTCATTTTGAAGGTTTGAAACCAGGTCAGAGAAAGGTTTTGTTTACATGTTTCAAACGGAATGACAAGCGAGAGGTGAAGGTTGCCCAGTTAGCTGGGTCAGTAGCTGAGATGTCCTCATATCATCATGGTGAGGTAAACACATAATCTATGTTCTGGAAAGCATTATAGCAGAAATACCTGCAAAGTCATTCTCCAAACAGTTGGTGAAAGTATAAGCTGGTACATCCATAATAGAGAACAATTTGGTGAAATATATCAAACTGTAAAATTGTTTATTTTGTAACCTAACAATCTGTTTATAAAAATAATGTTACTATAATGGGCTTCCCTGGTGGCTCAGAGGGTAAGGAATATGTCTGCAATGCAAGAGACCCACATTTGATCCCTGGTTTGGGAAGATCCCCTGGAGAAGGGAATGTCTAATGTTTGCTATAACTTTGTTATACCAAAATTTAGACATGGAAAGTATCCATCAATTGGAAAATTATTATAAATTATGATGTCTGTACATGGAATCAGTGATATAACTGATAGGTGGGGCTTCCCTGGTGGCTCAGAGGTAAAGAATCTGCCTGCCAATGCCAGAGACACAGGTTCAATTCTTGGGTCAGGAATATCCCCTGGAGAAGGAAACGGCAACCCACTCCAATATTCTTGCCTGGGAAATCCCATGGACAGAGGAGGAGCCTGGCAGGCTAGAGTCCATGGGGTCACAAAAGAGTCAGACATGACTTAGCAACAACAACATATCTATAGGTACTAACACTGAAGACCATCCATGGTCTATTATCAAGTGAGGGAAAAGAAAAGAAGAGCAGAATAATAATATACTCCAGACTTATCTTTGGTTATCCCTGGGAATGGGAAAGGGCAGTTTTCAAATTTTTCATATATGTCTGAATTGATTGCCTTTATACAAACATACATCTATTCGTTTTTTATTTTGAAATTGGTTTTTTGCATTTATTATATAAAACATTTTTAAAGAATAAGATTGTCTACAAGTTTGTAGATTTTTAAAGAGATGATTGTCTTGCTTGTTGCTTCGAATCAAAATATAGTAGGTACTTTGTAGATGTTCACTTAGTAAATATTTGTTTAATGCTTACCATGTACAGAGTATACAAAATTAAATCATATATATTCTCTACCTTTAACATATAATCACAATTAAGCCAGAGGGCTACACACATGTGCACGTACACTCACACACTATAGAATAGAGTGAAAAAATAGAGAACAATTTGGTGAAATATATCAAACTGTAAAATTGTTTATTTTGTAACCTAACAATCTGTTTATAAAAATAATGTTACTATAATGGGCTTCCCTGGTGGCTCAGAAGGTAAGGAATATGTCTGCAATGCAAGAGACCCACATTTGATCCCTGGTTTGGGAAGATCCCCTGGAGAAGGGAATGTCTAATGTTTGCTATAACTTTGTTATACCAAAATTTAGACATGGAAAGTATCCATCAATTGGAAAATTATTATAAATTATGATGTCTGTACATGGAATCAGTGATATAACTGATAGGTGGGGCTTCCCTGGTGGCTCAGAGGTAAAGAATCTGCCTGCCAATGCCAGAGACACAGGTTCAATTCTTGGGTCAGGAATATCCCCTGGAGAAGGAAACGGCAACCCACTCCAATATTCTTGCCTGGGAAATCCCATGGACAGAGGAGGAGCCTGGCAGGCTAGAGTCCATGGGGTCACAAAAGAGTCAGACATGACTTAGCAACAACAACATATCTATAGGTACTAACACTGAAGACCATCCATGGTCTATTATCAAGTGAGGGAAAAGAAAAGAAGAGCAGAATAATAATATACTCCAGACTTATCTTTGGTTATCCCTGGGAATGGGAAAGGGCAGTTTTCAAATTTTTCATATATGTCTGAATTGATTGCCTTTATACAAACATACATCTATTCGTTTTTTATTTTGAAATTGGTTTTTTGCATTTATTATATAAAACATTTTTAAAGAATAAGATTGTCTACAAGTTTGTAGATTTTTAAAGAGATGATTGTCTTGCTTGTTGCTTCGAATCAAAATATAGTAGGTACTTTGTAGATGTTCACTTAGTAAATATTTGTTTAATGCTTACCATGTACAGAGTATACAAAATTAAATCATATATATTCTCTACCTTTAACATATAATCACAATTAAGCCAGAGGGCTACACACATGTGCACGTACACTCACACACTATAGAATAGAGTGAAATGTGCTAGAATAGAAAGGAGTACAGTGTTTAACACGAAGGAGGAAATACTTCATTCTGCAGAGAGTGAATAGAGGAGCTGTGCCTTCAGGGTTTGATAGAAATTGCTGGAAGGCAAGCACCCTGAACTCGGAGACAGAAGTCTTAGGTTTAGGTACTACGTCTGCCATGTATTTATCTTGGAAAAGCCAATAAACATCTACACTTCATAAAACCTTACAGGATTATAGTGAAATACAGTCATAACAATAGACATGTTATTATTGAGAGGCTATGGATGAGACAAATGAATCTTTTTCTTCCCAGATGTCACTAATGATGACCATTATCAATTTGGCTCAGAACTTTGTGGGCAGCAATAATCTGAACCTTTTGCAGCCCATTGGTCAGTTTGGTACCAGGTTGCATGGTGGTAAGGACTCTGCTAGTCCTCGATACATCTTCACAATGCTCAGGTGGGTATGCTTCCGATTTTTAGTAAATTGCCGTTTCCAGTTTTGAAGTATTGTGAGTTAGTTGACCAAAAACAGAAAAATTCAGTTAATCAGAAAATGGATTTTTGATGCAAATGTTTGCATTCTTAATTGTTTTAAACTAGCTCATTAAAGTTTAATTAGTCTACTCTTTGCAATGAGTAGAAAATCAAAATTCTATTTCAGTTTGATAGCTTAGCCTTTATATCCCTTAAAGTGTTGTTTCCTTGCCAAACTATAAATGTTTTACTCTTGTTTCTTTTTATTTTCTTCTATTCATCTAGAGCTATGGTTATCAACCAGGGAAGATTTCACCCTTGAGGGGACATATGGCAATGTCAAGACATTTTTGATTGTCATGACTAGGGGAGCCATGCTCCTGGCATCTAGTGAGGCCAGGGGTATTGCTGAACGCTCTGTAATGCACAGGACAGCACTGACACAGCACAGAACTATCTGACCCGGTAGTGCCAAGATAAGAAACTCTGATAAAGAGTTTGAGCCAGAGTCAAGATTAGAGCTTAATTCTTCTTAAATACCACAAGTGGAAATTCTACTTCCTTTACAAGTCTGTGGAAAGTACATTATGATTGGTCAATTTTCAATTGTCATCTTATTCATTCCTTCAACAGCATAGGGCATAATTAACAATTCCATCCCTGAACCTCTTTTTTTCTATTTGTCCTCCAGGACACCAGGCTGTTGGTTCTCCTCCTTATTAGTCTTCTTCATTAGGTCCTTCTCATCTTCCCAACCTCCAAATTATGGCCTGCCCTGGGGCTTCTTCATCTGATCTCTTTCCACTAACTATACTGCCTTCCCATCCAGGGATGATATCTTATCTATCCAGTCTCAGCTCCAGCCCTGGCCTCTAAATTTCATGTCCCTCTCAGCTTTTACTACTTGGATGTCTAATAAATATTTCAAACATAAGTTCAAAACTACACTCTTAGTCCCTGTCTCAGTAAATGAAATACCATCCTCCTAATTCTCAGGCTAAAAATTTGGAGTTACCTTTGACTTGTTTCCTCTACACTTGCATCCAGTTCATCAGCAAGTTCTGGGGACTCTACTGGAAAAATACTTAGACACCCCATTCATTATATCGACTATTATAGTCTACTACCCTTCTTTCTGTTGGCAGTCGATTAATTTTTTTAAATAGGTTCAGTTCAGTTCAGTCGCTCAGTCGTGTCGAACGCTTTGCGACCCCATGAATCGCAGCACGCCAGGCCTCCCTGTCCATCACCAACTCCGGGAGTTCACCCAGACTCGCATCCATCGAGTCAGTGATGCCATCCAGCCATCTCATCCTCGGTCGTCCCCTTCTCCTCCTGCCCCCAATCCCTAAGGGTGGTGTCATCTGCATATCTGAGGTTATTGATATTTCTCCCGGCAATCTTGATTCCAGCTTGTGTTTCTTCCAGCCCAGCATTTCTCATGATGTACTCTGCGTATAAGTTAAATAAGCAGGGTGACAATATATAGCCTTGACGTACTCGAGTTCAAAGCCTTGCAACTTAAAAAAATATTTTTATTTATTTGGCTGTATCAGGTCTTAGTTGTCACATGCAGAATCTTCGTTGCAGCACATGAGTTTCTCTTTAGTTGTGTTGCATGGACTCTAGAGTGTATGGGCTCATTAGCTGCCTCACAGCATATGGGATCTTAGTTCCCCGACCAGGGATCAAACCCATGTCCCCTGCACTGGAAGGTGGATTCTTAGCCACTGGAACAACTTCTTCATTCAGAGAAAAGCTAGAGCTTTATTTTAGCAAGCCAGACCCTATATGATCTATGATCCCCCTCCCCATGTCTTGATTCCATCTCATACTATCTCTTCTTCAAACACACCTGGCCCCTTTGCCTATAATCAAACAGGCCAAGCACACTCCCTCAGTGCCTCTGACTTAGTGGTACTTCTGTTTGCTGTACACTTTCTCTCAGTTTCTTCTGTGTTCAAGTATTATCCTATCAGAAAGGGCTTACCATTCCTTAGCAGCCCCTCAACCAGTTTTAGCTACTTTATCTATTTAATATTTACCATACCACCTGACAAAAGATACATTCATTGGCTGTACTACTAGAGTATCTACCTGTAGTGAGCTCCTTAAAGACTGAGACTTAATGTCTGCAGTGCTTGACATATATGTAGAAAATACTCAATAAATAATATTGGTAAATGAATATTAACAGGTAAAGCCAAGGTAATTTTATCAAGAGGCTTTTTAGTTCCTCTTCTGAACTATATATCTGAAATAATACATGTTCTTTCCATGAAAGTTGTGTCAAAGCCAATATTTTTCTAAAACAACATTCTTTGTTTTCTTTAGCCCTTTGGCTCGGTTGTTATTTCCCGCAAAAGATGACCATACTTTAAAGTTTTTATATGATGACAACCAGCGTGTTGAGCCTGAATGGTACATTCCCATTATACCCATGGTGTTGATAAATGGCGCTGAAGGAATTGGTACTGGGTGGTCCTGCAAAATCCCCAACTTTGATGTTCGTGAAGTTGTGAATAACATCAGACGTTTGATGGATGGAGAAGAACCTTTGCCAATGGTAACTATTCTGTGGACTAAGAACCTTAGTTTTCCTCTGGTTTCAATTCAGCAGATGGTGTAGTTAAAGAGCATAAAAATTTATTTATTGCTTAATGTTAGATTTACTGTTTAATGCTGTTGGGATTTGTTGTAGTATCACATTTTGAAAACATTCTTTTTTTAAATACCAATTTAGCTTCCAAGTTACAAGAACTTCAAGGGTACTATTGAGGAGCTGGCTCCAAATCAATATGTGATTAGTGGTGAAGTGGCTATTCTTAATTCTACAACCATTGAAATCTCAGAGCTTCCCATCAGAACGTGGACCCAGGTAAGTAAGGATTTCTTTTTTGATTTCTGTGATGGGGAAACATTTTTTATACTAACGTATGTTGAATATACAAGAGCCTAAGTTTTAGAAACTTACAAAAGGATTCTTTTCTTTTAGACGTATAAAGAACAGGTTCTTGAGCCCATGTTGAATGGCACTGAGAAGACACCCCCTCTCATAACAGATTATAGGGAATACCACACAGATACCACTGTGAAGTTTGTTGTGAAGATGACTGAAGAAAAACTGGCAGAGGCAGAGAGAGTTGGACTACACAAAGTCTTCAAACTCCAAACTAGTCTCACATGCAACTCTATGGTATGTCCTGTTTTATGATAAACACATGTTTCCATGTATATTACAGGTTAATGTCAATTTTTAAAGGATATCTTAGGCTACTTTTACATTTTCAAAGAATGAGGTCATTCCTCTAAACCATTAAAGTTTAGACAATTTATCTACTGTTGACTGTAATCTTGTTTTTTCTTTTCTAGGTCCTCTTTGACCATGTAGGCTGTTTAAAGAAATACGACACAGTTTTGGATATTCTAAGAGACTTCTTTGAACTCAGGCTTAAATATTATGGATTGAGAAAAGAATGGCTTCTAGGAATGCTTGGTGCTGAATCTGCTAAACTGAATAATCAGGCTCGCTTTATCTTAGAGAAAATAGATGGCAAAATAATCATTGGTACGTTTCTGGACCGAAAACTGCCTGTACTAAAATTACAATCTTGCCTCACTTCTTTAAACATTTTTGGTGAAAGGAATGATAGGGAGGGAGGACAAAATCCATTTATTTCTGCTGGTTCCATGTGTGTCTTTCATATATCTAAATAAGCATTTATGGTTTAAAAGAGATAGCTTTTCCTAAACTGAGCATCTTGAGAAATCAGGAATTAGTTAACATTCCCTGGTGGCTCAGACGGTAAATCATCTGCCCGCAATGTGGGAGACCCGGGTTCAATCCCCGGGTTGGGAAGATCCCCTGTAGAAGGAAATGGCAACCCACTCCAGTACTCTTGACTAGAAAATTCCATGGATGGAGGAACCTGGTGGGCTACAGTCCATAGGGTCACAAAGAGTTGAACACAACTGAGCGACTTCACTTTTACTTTAGATGGGAAGAGAATGGAGAGCTAGAAGAGGTCCCTGTGTAAACTGATTGAAAAACCAAAAAAGAAGGAGGATTTTAAATGGATTATATTATAAGTAAATTGCATACCCAAGACTGAAAGTCATGTCTAAGGGAATTTTAAGACATTCTGTAAGCAACAAAACCGAAGTTATTACCAAGAATAAAACAGTTTTGACTAAAGTGAGAGGCCTCAGCTCTGGCCAGGGTTAACTAGAAAAGCCAGGTAACTGTGGGTTTTAGTAGCAAGTCCCAAAACATGACAACACAAGTTATATAGTGATCATAGGATAATTTTCTAATGGTACACAAAAATGTTTAGCTTAGTAGTTACATATTCATGGGTCTTTTAAAATACTATAACAGTGGCATCTCAGTCCCCTAATTTCACAGATACTACCACTTAAGACATAGCTAAATAAATAATATTGGGTATGACTCAAAAAGTAAAGATTATATTTAGTTATCTAAAATTTAGGAAATACTACAGACTCTCCAGGCTTCTTGAAGAGTTAATATAGAAGGCCTAAAGGTGTGACTTATGTCAAGTTAATTGGCACTTAGAACCTCACTATATGACAGCTAGTAACATTCAGTATCCCTCAAAGTCTAATAAATTGACTATAGTAGACATTGAGAAAGGGGTACTATAGAAAAAAGGGAACAAATGCATTATAACGGGCCATAATCAAGAGAAATCAATGTTTGGATGGTGGCACTAAGAACTTGCCTGCTCAAGTGTTGAAATTAAAAGAGTATGATTGAGGCTTATATTTATCAGAAATAAAGGTTTTGATTGTCTTCTGTTATGATTAGATCACAACCTCATATATGATTTGACTGCCCCCTTGTGGTAGTTTGTCAGTGGTTTAGGGAGAATACTTGCTGTCCACCAGGATGTACAAATTTATGCAAGAACTTATAATTTGCAGTTTTAATCTTTTGACTTAATATGGTAAAAAGTTTATCCTTTCCTAAAATATTGCTCAAAACTACTGTCTGTGTTCACATTTGTTTAAATAGAAAATAAGCCTAAGAAAGAGTTAATTAAAGTTCTGATTCAGAGAGGATATGATTCGGATCCTGTGAAGGCTTGGAAAGAAGCCCAGCAAAAGGTAATTTCTTGGTTAGCATTTTCTATGTTATTAGAGATTGTGTACAGTCTAATGTCTATATTTCACATTTCCTGTTAAAGATACATTTTAATTTCTTGTTTAGGTTCCGGATGAAGAAGAAAATGAAGAGAGTGACAATGAAAAGGAAATTGAAAAGAGTGACTCTGCAGCAGATTCTGGACCCACCTTCAACTACCTTCTTGACATGCCTCTTTGGTATCTAACCAAGGAAAAGAAAGATGAACTGTGCAAACTAAGAAATGAAAAAGTGAGTTGTTGCTGGATAGTACATGTTGCTTGGTTGTATTCTAATGATGAAAGAAAACTGTGGGCTTTGGGAAAATGCTGTTTATGCACATAAATTAACTCTTAATTTTCTGACTGTCTTATGAAGGAGCAAGAGCTAGAAACATTAAAGAGAAAGAGTCCATCAGATTTGTGGAAAGAAGACTTGGCTGCTTTTGTTGAAGAGCTGGAGGTGTGTAGTTTCTAATGTCCGTGTTAGAATTTGTATTAATGAAATAAGGTATTCTAGCAATATACCTCTTTGTCAGGAAATTTCACAGTTGACAATAGAAAGAATATAGGAGGCATGAAGAAACATTACAAGATAACACATAAAGTGACAGATTGTTAGAAACAAATTAGAATAAAGTAAATGGTACCAGGAAACACACTACCTAGAAGTTTTCACACGAAAAGGGGAAAGGACAAAAGTTGATTTTTGACCTATGGGGAGTGAGAATTTAAATATAGAAGAACACCAACCCAGCCCCCCAAGTAAACCTGAAAGGACAAAGACGGTTTCCTTCAGGGCTGGCTAATCAGTAGTTTAAGAGGATCCTTTGTTATCAAATCAGTAATATTATTTTGCAACATTATCTTTAACGGAAGAAAAAGTATCTTAATTCCATAAATTAAGCTAAAATCTTTAATGTGAAGATTTAGATTATTGTACTTCAGTTTGGATGTCTAGCTTGTATTCGTGATTGGATACATTACTGGAATCACATCCTTTCTGCTTATTTGAGTTTATAAACATAAACATTTATGTGTATGTATGTGTATTTTATCCTTAATTCTGATTCCCCATTTTATCCTCAAAGGTTAAGTTGTAGAATCAAACATAGAACTCAGTCTTTTATCTCCACTTTTCAAAGTGTGCCTTAATGTTTGAACAGTTTATCACAAATTTACCTTTGAGATGTAGCAAACTGAAATCAGTTTAATCGTTGCCTTTTATTCTGTCCGTAGGGATAAAGTGACATCAGTGCTGTAATGTCCTTGTTAGCTTATAGACTTGCATTCTCTCTCTCTCTTTTTTTTTTTTGTGTGACCCCATTTATATTTATATATATATATTTTTTTTAATTGAAGGATGATTGCTTTACAGAATTTTGTTGTTTTCTGTCAAGCCTCAACATGAACCAGCTATAGGTATACATATATCCCCTCTGTTTTGAACTTCCCTCCCATCTTCCTCCCCATAGACTTGCTTTCTTATATCAACCTTTTCTAGGTTGTTGAAGCAAAGGAGAAACAAGATGAACAAATAGGACTTCCTGGGAAAGGTGGGAAAGCAAAGGGGAAAAAAGCACAAATGGTAGAAATTTTGCCTTCTCNACATATATCCCCTCTGTTTTGAACTTCCCTCCCATCTTCCTCCCCATAGACTTGCTTTCTTATATCAACCTTTTCTAGGTTGTTGAAGCAAAGGAGAAACAAGATGAACAAATAGGACTTCCTGGGAAAGGTGGGAAAGCAAAGGGGAAAAAAGCACAAATGGTAGAAATTTTGCCTTCTCCAAGTGGAAAAAGAGTCATCCCCCGAGTGACTGAAGAGATGAAAGCAGAGGCAGAAAAGAAAATTAAAAAGAAAATTAAGGTAATACTCTTGAAAGCTTATACATAAAACACTTTAAGCATTTTTCCACTTAGAACTGAACTAATCATAAAACTTCTAATTCCATAGCTTGGAATTTATCAACTCATCATAACTTCCCTTTCTTACGAGCCTGATTTATTTTCACTGTTTAAGTATCTTGAAAAAGTCATACCCATACCGTTATTCAGAGCTCTTAGCCAAAATACAAAAAAAAAAAATCATTCTTTGACCAAATATATATTTGTATATTTGCCCTATATTATTCTGAATAATAAGTTGGCAGAATTTGACCATTTTTGTCGTGCTATCTTTTAGAGTGAAAATACTGAAGGAAGCCCTCAAGAGGATGGAATGGAAGTAGAAAGCCTAAAACTGAGGCTGGAAAAGAAACAGAAAAGAGAGCCAGGTATTGAAACATTTTAAGGAAAATGATGTAGAGTTGAGATTAAATTCTGTTTGTTACCTAGTACATTCCACATAGATATTCAAAAGTTCTTCTGAGGTCCATGAAGGACTATATCTGAACTTCCCTATCTTTCTCGTTGGTATTTGATTTTTGTAATGAAATACTTTGTTGGACTCTGAAGAAAATGCTCAGTTTGTTAAGTTTCACTGTCTAGCTGGTTATGAGGTTTTAATATGTATAACATCAGTTCAGTTCAGTCGCTCAGCCGTGTCCGACTCTTTGTGACCCCATGAATCGCAGCTCGCCAGGCCTCCCTGTCCATCACCAACTCCCAGAGTTCACTCAGACTCATGTCGATTGAGTCAGTGATGCCATCCAGCCATCTCATCCTCTGTCGTCCCCTTCTCCTCCTGCCCCCAATCCCTCCCAGCATCAGAGTCTTTTCCAGTGAGTCAGCTCTTCCCATGAGGTGGCCAAAGTACTGAAGTTTCAGCTTTAGCATCATTCCTTCTAATGAACACCCAGAACTGATTTCCTTTAGAATGGACTGGTTGGATCTCCTTGCAGTCCAAGGGACTCTCAAGAGTCTTCTCCAACACCACAGTTCAAAAGCATCGATTCTTCTGTGCTCAGTTTTCTTCACAGTCCAACTCGCACATTCATACATGACCACTGGAAAAACCATAGCCTTGACTAGACAGGCCTTTGTTGGCAAAGTAATGTCTCTGCTTTTGAATATGCTGTCTAGGTTGGTCATAACTTTCCTTCCAAGGAGTAAGCATCTTTTAATTTCATAGCTGCAGTCACCATCTGCAGTGATTTTGGAGCCCAAAAAATTAAAGTCTGACACTGTTTCCACTGTTTCCCCATCTATTTCCCATGAAGTGATGGGACCNGGGCCTTAGTCGGCAAAGTAATGTCTCTGCTTTTGAATATGCTATCTAGGTTGGTCATAACTTTTCTTCCAAGGAGTAAGCATCTTTTAATTTCATGGCTGCAGTCACCATCTGCAGTGATTTTGGAGCCCAAAAAAATAAAGTCTGACACTGTTTCCACTGTTTCCCCATCTATTTCCCATGAAGTGATGGGACCAGATGCCATGATCTTCGTTTTCGAAATGTTGAGCTTTAAAATAATGGTTGTCTGCCACAATAAGATTGCTCCTCCTTTGCTTAGTTCATTCAAAGTGATTTATGTGATTTGATCTGGACCGTATAAGGCAGGTTTTTCCAAATGTCTGGTGTTCTATTCTAATTGAGAAGTGTCATTAATGGGCACTGGGTTAATTAGATAGAGAAGGAAATTTAGAAGGAAATTCTTGGGGCTAATGCAAAATGCGGGCTTGAAACAGTGCAGAACTCTGTGGTCCTTGCCCCACCCCCATGTCCTCAGCCTGCCTTTTGTCTGTAGGAAAATCTTTTGCCAAAGAGTAAGTTNGGTTAATTAGATAGAGAAGGAAATTTAGAAGGAAATTCTTGGGGCTAATGCAAAATGAGGGCTTGAAACAGTGCAGAACTCTGTGGTCCTTGCCCCACCCCCATGTCCTCAGCCTGCCTTTTGTCTGTAGGAAAATCTTTTGCCAAAGAGTAAGTTTCATTAGATTTTCCCCAGGTGGCACTAATGGTAAAGAACCTGCCTGCCAAAGCAGAAGACATAAAAGACAATGATTCAGTCCCTGGGTTGGCAGATCCCCTGGAGGAGAGCATGGCAACCCACTCCAGTATTCCTGTCTGGAGAATCCCCATGCACAGAGGAGCCTGGCAGGCTACAGTCCATGGGGTCCAAAAGAGTTGGACATGGCTGAAGCACCTTAGCAAGCAAGCACATTTAATCAAAGAAATGAGAACATGCAGAAATAAAGGGAAACAGTCAAAGGAAACCAAATAATAATTATGTAGTCATTAAGCATAGTGAAGGACCTTTAGTTTCCCTTGAAGTGTTATAGATAATGATCTGAGCCATATCCTGTAAGCCGTTTTATAGATACAGAAACTCCCACCAGGTGGAAGAAGTTGACAACATGATGAACAGACTGTAGCCATGGCATAAATTGCCAAAATTCCAAGAATTGGCTTCAATTGGGAACAAACCAATCCTGGATCTGAAGACTAACTGTACTTGAAACAGTCAAGATGACACTGGTCTGACCACTGATGACCAACTTCAAGATGCTTGTAAGAGCTGACTGTGCTGTTTCTGCATGTAGCCCCCCACCCCCACCCCCTGTCTATAAATGCTCTTATCCACTAACTGTCAGTAGGGAAGAGTTGGCCTTTGAACTGGTGTCTGCCCTCTTCCCTCACCCTCATTTGCTAGCATCCAAAATAAAGCAAAATTTCCTTACCACCAGCTTGGTCTGTTTAATGGCCTTTGAGCAATAAGCAACTGGACCCGGGTTTGGTAACACACTGACCAGAGATTTGGATGTAATCTTCATTTTTGTTAATGTAGTAGTAGAATTTATTAAATATTAAACCAACTTGTTAGTTAGTTAGGAGCATGGACTGTGATCCCCCAGGCTCCTCTGTCCATGGAGTTCTCCAGGCAAAAATACTGGAGTGGGTTGCCATTCCCTTCTCCAGGGGATCTTCCCAACCCAGGGACTGGACCTATGCCTCCTGCATCACAGGCAGATTCTTTACCATCAGGAAGGGAAGCCCATTAACCAACTTATATATACAATTACAATTTTTCATATTTGAAACAATCATTCAACACAGAAACATGCTTTATATGCTTTATTAATTCTAAAAGAATATTTTGTGGAAGGCAAAACATTCCGAACCTCTAGACTTAATTAAAATTCAAATTTCAAACTGGTAGGTTTTTTAAGTTTTAAATATTTGATTCTCAAAAGTTTAAGAGGAGGAAAGTCATGAATGAGTAGCTGATAAACAGCTAAATAGTTTTATTGTCAAGTTTTGCAGAATTTATGAGTTCAACATCCAACTGGAGATTACATTTATAAGGCCAGTGAGAGATGAAAAGTTCTGAATGATTCATTTAACTGTGTAATTTATTTGTTTCATACTTTCATGTGAAATATTCAAATTTTCAGATTTTACATTTTACAAGAGGTACACTCACAAGTCTAAAGAGAAAGTTAAGCCTTCAAGGCGAAAAAAAAAAAAAAGTGGATTTCAATTCCCAGAGTTTAATAAAGCAGCACTTACATACTTATGGTGTCTTTATATTTCACTTGCATAAGGGAAAAGTTAGCAGCATTTTTTTCACTTCATTTTCCCTCCACAGATCATTCTCATTATTTGTTCTTACAAACATCTGCTCTACTCTGGGCTATGAGACATGACCAGGATACCAAAAATAATGATGCTTTCATTCTGTCTAGATGTAAAATGATTGCACAAATAATTAGACAAGAATATCGAACCCCAAAGACATGAAATTCCCATGACATAGTAATAAAATATATTGTAGCCTACAGTATGATAAAATTATGTGTACCTTTGCTCATTTATTTATTTATTTGTTTTTTGTTAGGACTGGAAAAAGCTTTACTCATGAGTCACTGCCTAAGTTGTAGTTACACAATACAGGGGACATTTTGATTTCCAACATTTTGATAATACTGATGAAATGGGGAGACAGGGAGGTGTGTGTACACTTAGAAATTTTGGCTACTTTAGTGGCTCCTAACTATGGCTGTATTTGGGGATTATACGTCAAGTGGCTTTTCACCTTATTGTTATTTCTTTAAAGACTTAATGTCTGCCTGGTAATATCCTTGAAGGTCAAGCTTTAGTAGGCTTGGATGGGGGTTGGATATTTGTATTGTTATGAAGTTCCTTAAAACTTACCATGTGCATCTGAAGCTGAGAATTTCCTGGCATAATTTTAACTGACATAGAGTTTAACCTGTGATATGATTTTTTTCCCTTTCTGACTTAATCCTTACATACATGTAGCTGAGTGTTTGACTCAGAACTCAAACACATCAGGTATTAATTCAGTACTTAGAACTGTAATACTACCACTAGGAGATACCACTAGGAGAGAATAAATAAAAAGCCAACAGATTCCTGGCTCCTCAGTCTCAGTAATTTGAATATCCTTTGAGCAAAACCTCTAACTTGCCTTGTCTGATAATAGTGTAGATGGCTGTGTTAGTTGCTTAGTTGCATCTGACTCTTTGTGACCACCTGGACAGTAGCCTCCTAGGCTCCTCTATCCGTGGAATTCTCCAGGAGAGAATACTGGAGTGGGTAGCCATTCCCTGATACAGGGTATCTTCCTGGCCCAGGAATCGAGCCTGGGTCTCCTGCATTGTAGGCATATTCTTTACCATCTGAACCAAGGGTTACAAGTGCCAATATGCTCAAAAGCCTGCCAATCTCTCCCATTCCAACCAGGAGAAACACTTTCATCAAGAGGCTTTTTAGTTCCTCTTCACGTTCTGCCATAAGGGTGGTGTCATCTGCATATCTGAGGTTATTGATATTTCTCCCGGCAATCTTGATTCCAGCTTGTGCTTCTTCCAGCCCAGCGTTTCTCATGATGTACTCTGCATATAAGTTAAATAAGCAGGGTGACAATACACAGCCTTGACGTATTCCTTTTCCTATTTGGAACCATATTCATATATAAAGTTTCTTGAAGACAGTCACCACATGTTAGTCATGTTGTTTTATCCCCAGAGTTCAGCACTGTATGTGGGATATACTTAACACCCACTCAGTAAATTAAATAGAAGTAACAGCTCTAACCATTTGTTTATGCCTTTACTGAATATCTACTTACTTTTAACATCTTCATTGAGATGTTTTAACATAGTTATATGCAAGATTCACTCATTTAAAGTGTACCATTCAGTGATTTTAGTATGCTCAGTTTTAGAACAGTTTCTTGCCCTGCAGAGAACACTGTACCCATTAATGGTCACTTACTTTTAACATCTTCATTGAGATGTTTTAACATAGTTATATGCAAGATTCACTCATTTAAAGTGTACCATTCAGTGATTTTAGTATGCTCAGTTTTAGAACAGTTTCTTGCCCTGCAGAGAACACTGTACCCATTAATGGTCACTCCCCATTTTCTCCCAACTCCCCCTCCCCCCCAGGCAACCACCAATCTACTTTCTGTGTCTAGGTTTGTCTATTCTGGACATTTTATATGAATGGAATAATTTAATATTTTCCTTTGTGGCTGACTTCTTCACTTAACATAATGTTTTCAAGGGTCAGCCATGTAGTAACATGTATCAGTACTTCATTCTGTTTTGTTGCCAAATAGTTTTTCATTGTATGAATATACCACATTATATTTATTTGGTCATCAGCTGATAGATATTTGGATTGTTTCCACTTTGGGGCTTTTATATTTCTTTGGAGAAGTGTGTGTTCAGATCCTTTGCCCATTTTTTACATTGGGTTATTTGTCTTTTTATTGTTGAGTTAGTTGCAAGAGTTCTTTATATTCTAGATGCCAGATCTTTATCAGATATATGATTCTCAAATATTTTCTGCCAGCCTGTGAAATATCTTTTCATTTTCTTGATGATGTCCTTTGAAGCACAGTTTTTAATTTTGATGAAGTCTAATTTATCTTTTTCTTCTGTTGCTCATATTTTTGGTGTCATATCTAATCTTTTGCCAAATTCAAATTCATAAAGATTTACACCTAGGGAATTCTCTGGCAGTCCCGTAATTAGGACTCCATGCTTTCACTGCTGAGGGCCCAAGTTTGATCCCTAGTTGGGGAACTAAGATCCTGCAAGCCCTGTGGTGTAGCCAAAAAAAAAGAAGAAAAGATTTACCCCTTATTTTCCTCTAAGAGTTTTTAGTTTTAGCTTTTACATTTAGGTAATTTTGAAGTAAGTTGTATATGGTATAAGCAAGGGGACCAACTTTATTCTTTTGTATGTGGATATCCCGGTGACCCAGCACCATATATTGAAAAAACTTTCCCCATTGAATTGTTTTCACTTTTGCCAAATATCTAAAGTTTATTTATGGATTCTCAACTCTATTCCATTGATTGATGTATATATCTATCCTTGAGTACCTACCTGTGATAGGTAATGTGTGCTCAGTTCTGTGGGGAGTACAAAGATGAATAAAACAAATAGAAACATCTTTTGTTGTTGTTCAGTTGACCAGTCATGTCCGAGTCTTTGAGACTCCCTGGACTACAGCACTCCAGGCTTCCCTGTCCTTCACTGTCTCCCAGAGTTTGCTCAAACTCATGTCCAGATGCCATCCAACCATGGCTGTTGTCCCCTAAACATCTTAGTGTTGAAAAAGAAGTAGTAAGAAGATGGGAGGGGGGGCTCAAGAGGGAAGGGATATATATATATAGTTATGGGTGATTCACTTTGTTGTATGGCAGAAACCAGCACAACGTCGTACAGCAATTATCCTCCAAAAAAGTAATAAAAGTATGTCATATGTACTATGCTGTTTAAACTACCTAGCAATCAGTACTTTGGCTACTTGATGCTGACGGCTGACTCATTAGAAAAGACCATGATGCTGGGAAAAACTGAAGGCAAAAGGAGAAGGGGGTGGCAGAGGATGAGATGGTTAGATAGCATCACCAACTCAATGAACATGAATCTGAGCAAACTCCAGGAGATAGTGAAGGACGGGGAAGCCTGGCTGCAGTTTATGAGGTCACAAAGAGTGGGTCACAAATTAGCAACTGAACAACACAAAGCAATCAATTAGCATATAAAACCAATGAATCAAATAAGTATTTTGAGCATTTACATTTCCCATCACCATCTCAAATATTGTGAGGACACAAGAAATGGGGAAGCATGGTGTTTACCCTCAAGAGGTTTATCAGGAAAGAGAAGTAAAGCAGCACATACTAGCCACTGTAGTGATGTAGAGAAAAGTGGGATCAGTGTGGGTATATGCAGGCTTTGTGGAAGAGATAACACTTGGGTTAGAGTCTTACAGACTGAGTAAGGTTTAGATATTCTAGACTAAGAGAAGAAAAATAGTATAATATGCATTGGACAATGAGAAGGCCCCCTTTGCAGAGTGGGAGGGTTTATTTTGAAAAATAGTAGCAAATAGTTATATCAAATTGTGAAGAGTTAGGAAACCAGGTTTTTGGGGAGAATGGATATGTTGGATTCAACTAGGTATATGAAGAAGGAACTAAGTAGACCAATAAGGAGACTGTCTTTATCTTTGGGCCTAAATGAGGGAAATAAATAGCCAAGGGTGGGTATGAGAGACAGTTGGGGGTAAGAATTAACAAGACTTAGTGACTTTAAACCTCCTCAACTCAGGCATTAAATGCCCCTTAAGGTTTGGGTCAAGCCATTCTTTCCTTTTGAATTGTCTCCCTTGCCTTGACTTTATAACTTGTTGATCTTGCAGCCTTTCCCATCTCCACACTGTAGCCTACAAGAACTCTTTAAAAATGCAAATCTGGTCATATAAGTTCCCTGTTTAAAACAAAATTCTTAACAAGACCAGCCATTCTCCCCCTGACTTCTGTTTTCCAGCCATAATGGATTTCTTTCAGCTTCCTAAATGTACTGTATTTTCTCACAGAACTTTGTACATGTTATATCCTGAACTAGAATGTTTGTCATCCATTTCCCTTCAACTAGTTAATTCTTGTTTAACCTTCAGATCTCAGCTCAAACATCTCTTTCTTGCAAAAGCCTCATATTTATATACATATACATGCATACTATTGATGCATGTATCAATCCCATATACTGTGGGATTACTACTACTATGGGATTAGATGACCAAACTATAAGCTCTTTAGCAAGAGGGACTATGTTTCTGTTCACCATTGTATTCCCAGTACTAGCACAGAGTTAAGTATTAGGTTGGCCAAAAAGTTTATTCAGTTAGTGACTGCTTTGTGCAATAAAGTCCTTGGTAAATATGAAAAATGTATCTTTTATTTTTACACTTTAAGCCAAATGAAGTTTTTTGCCAACCTAATATTTGAAGGATAGATGGATGATAGATGGAGAAAAGTGAGTCAGAGAATATGTAAAGATGGTTAATTCCTATCTCCTTTCCAGTTACCAAGACAAAGAAACAAACTACATTGCCATTCAAACCAATCAAGAAAGCAAAGAAAAGAAACCCCTGGTCTGATTCAGAATCAGACATGAGCAGTAACGAAAGTAATTTTGATGTCCCTCCACGAGAAAAAGAGTCGCGGAGAGCAGCAGGTAAGGAAAAGTGAAGAACATGATGCATATTCTGAAAGATTCAGATGATCTGTGTATTTTGAGGTAACATAATCCCAGAAATTGTTATCTTAGAGCAGTAATTAAATTTTTGAGAAATTAAGACATCTTTACAAATATTAAACTGAAGCTTATATCTTCAGGACATATTATATTAATCTGTGGATTAAATATTCCTCCTGTTGTCCTCTTTGATTCTTTGCATACGTATATTTTTAACAGCAAAAACCAAATTCACAATGGATTTGGATTCAGATGAAGATTTTTCAGATTTTGATGAAGACACTCAAGATGATTTTGTCCCATCAAATGCTAGTCCACCTAAGATCCAGACTTCCCCAAAGTAAGTATCCTCTCTAATAGGGATTTTAGCATGATTGTTTTTAGTAGTTGATGACATATTCTTTGTTGTTTGACACGTTTAGAACTGGTCGTCAGGATGTTTTGTTTTATTTTATTCTAGACATAGTAACAAAGAACTGAAGCCACTGAAGAGTGCCTCATCAGGTATGTATTTAAGTAAAAATTGTGAGATGTCTGCTTTAGTGGACACTCAGGTCCACCTGGCCTCTAACCCAGACTACATTATTCAAGTCCTATCTTTGAAAATAAATGTGGGTTCTTGTTAGTATTACATTGATATTGGTCATTAGATGTAGTTTTGCACATGAATAAGTTCTCCCTTTAATATATTAAAAGTAACCATGTGCTTGCCAGGTACTGTGCTAGAGATACAAAAAATAACTTTGCTGATGAAGAACCCAGAAATTAGAACAAAGTTATAAACGTGTGTTTGAAATATTCCAGAAAAGTCACAAACATGGTGTTTGAATAGGAATTCAGAGCAGGGACAAAGCACAGATTTTTATGTATTGCTTATATGTACTACTTTCCTTTCCATTTGAAGTAACAGAGCTTGATGCTGATGATGATGAGGATAATGTACCACCTCCTCCAAGCTCTCCTGCTGCTGATTTCCCAGCTGTAACTGAAACCATAAACCCTGTTCCTAAAAAGAATGTGACAGCAAAGAAGACAGCAGCAAAAAGTGAGCCTCAATCTTTGAATTGGGTTAATATTGGGATTAACGAACTAGCTTCTACAAGTCAACTTCAAATTTTTATTCTCCAAATTTACTATAGATATTAAAATAAAGACTTTGTCTAAATGAAAACAAATCCTTAGATCTTTATAATCAAAATTGCTAGTCAAAAGATTTTTAAAAAGAGTGTTTCTCAAAATGCCAGGTGTTATTCTAACTCATATCTATGACAGGGATGGGACTTAGAAACAGAAACATTTAACATGAAGCATATAAATAACTACAAAAAAAATCGGATACTTAAGAATATTTCAATTCTCTAATGCATTTTCGACTCGATTATGTTGACTTTTCCTATGTTAAATATAAACGGAAAGCAAGTTGCTAAAGAAAGTTTGCTGTGGAAACAATTCAGCTAAGAGTGACCCTGATGAATGCCTATGTTACAGGTCAGTCTCCCACCTCCACTACAGGCGCCAAGAAAAGGGCTGCACCAAAAAGAACCAAAAAGGACCCAGGCTTGGATTCCGATGTCTCTAAAAAGCCTAATGCCCCCAAAACCAAGACTCGCCGCAAAAGGAAGGCATCCTCCTCTGATGATTCAGACTCCAATTTTGAGAAACTGATCTCCAAAGCAGTCACAAGCAAGGTATTTATTCTAGTCAGCCCTTTCATTGTAGGTTTTTTTTTTCCACTGGAAAAAAGTTATTGCGAAACACATAATCAAGCTTTGCTGCTAATAATTTGGCACATTTTTAAGAAATTAAATGTAAATCCATTACCCTTTTATTCTATGTAGTTTAGTTGTAAACAGCTAAATGTCACTAATTAGTCAATGAGAGATTTGTCTTTGGTCTATTTCTTACTACTTGTTAGAAGTTGGAAGATTCCTTGAGTTGTAGTCTGTTGGTGTATTTTTTGCATTGAAATTCTACTGTCCGGTTGATACTGGAAATTACTTGTGCTCTTTTTTTTTAGAAACCCAAGGAGGAAAGCGATGATTTCCATCTGGACTTGGACTCAGCTGTGGGTTCTCGGGCAAAATCTGGAAGAACAAAGAAACCTATAAAGTACCTTGAAGAATCAGATGAAGATGATTTCTTTTAAAATGTGAGGTGACTATTTTAAGTAATGATCTTAAAGTTAGGTAAATGTCTCAGTTTCCTCCCCTCTGAATTTAGTTTGGGGAAGGCAGTTTTAGTTCAAGACCATTAAGGTGAAGTATATAGAGCCCAAGTGTCCTTTATCTCTCTGTAATACTGTATAGTACTGTGACCATCTCCTGGAAAGTGTTTTGTTTTCTTCTCTGCTTTGTATATGTATTTAGTCTGTTTTCTTTTGTCTTTTAAAGTATGATTTTAGGCTCTCCTGGCCTCTCAGGATAGTTGTGTGATAACTTTAGCATAATGTAGTTTGACAGTTCATTAAGCTAAAATTGGAGCCCTTTAACATAAAAGTTTCTACTCTGCCTACTTTCAGTAAATATGAGATGGAGCATGGTTAGTTCTCTATTTTATCTTAGTTTTATAAGTAATTTTCCATCAGATAGAACTCTATGTAGTTCCAGTTCCAAATACTCAGCCTTTTATATGCTGAATTTTTAAGCACTGAAAAATTGTTCATATTCTTCATATCCTTTTGAATATTACCAGAAGCTGAAGAAAAACACCATGGATGTGTCTTTATAACAGTTAATAAAAATGAAGAAAATTACATCCTAAGTTGTGATTATCTCGACACTTGACTTATCCCCTCAGATTACAAAGGAGTCAGGAACAATATTCTCAAAGAATATTGATGCTATACTCAGCAGTGAGCTTTTATATCCATTTTGGGAAATCTCCATAATTTTCAATTTATAAACTTTTCAAGACTTTTCTGCATTCATTACATGTGTGTGACTTGAGTGATGTTATCAATGTTTTTGTAAATATTTACTATGTTTTTCTATTTAGCTTAATTCCAACTATTTTGTACTTTAATAAAACGTTGTAAACATTTCAACCCTTGATTATTGCCCTTTTTTCACCCTGCACTACACTCTTTTCCTTAGTCTGAAGTATATCCTCTTCACTATTCACTATAAAATAACTTTGAGAACTATTCCCATCATTTTCTGATGCCCCTCATAATTCCTGGCCACAGTGATAGTTCTAAGAGAAAGGCACCATGACTAATGGCCAAGCAGATTTTTCCCTGAGCTTTAAACATGGGTGCTAAATTCATCTCTTCCACACTCAAAAGGGGTTGACCCTCCATCAATAAATAGCTTTAAATATAAATTTTGATTCCCTACTTTAATAATAACTCACACCTTTTTTCCCCTCCCCCACCTACATTGAACACATTATGCAGGATCCTAGTTCCCTAACCAGGGATCAAACCCCTGCTTTCTGCATTGGGAACTGAGAGTCACCCACTGGACCACCAGGGAAATTCTTCACATAGACTATTAAGTATCAAAAACAAAACTGAAGGGACTTCCCTGGTGGTCCAGTGATTAAAAATTTAGCTGCCAGTGCAGGGGACCTGAGTTCCATCCCTGGCCCAGGAAGATCCCACAGGCCATGGAGCAACTTAAGCCCCTGCACCACAACTATGAAGCCCACCCACTTAGAGCTTGTGCTCCCCAAGAGAAGCCACTGCAATGAGTAGCTCCTACTTGCCTCAACTAGAGAAAACACAAGAGTAGCAATGAAGACCCAGTACAGCCATAATGTTTTTTTTTTAATTAAGTACTAGAAGGAAAGTCTTTAGTTATAGAGGGATAGCCATCCTAAACACATCCCCAAGAGTGGCGTTGTCCAAAGAATGGAAAATGAGCCCTTTTATCAGAACCTGGACAAAAAGGTCAAGCTCTTTGTCCCAGCAGTTCTCACCTTAAGAAATTTAGAAGGGGACTGCAGAAATCGATGTAAATACAAAGGTGAGTTCAAGTAACACAAGAAATATCAATGTCTTGGTTACAACGTAATTTTACAAAATGCTTCCATGGGGGAAAGTAGGCAAAGTGTTCAATCCCTGGGTCAGGAAGATCCCCTGGAGTAGGAAATGGCAACCCATACCAGTATTCTTGTCTAGAAAATTCCATAGACAGAGGAGCCTGACAGGCTACAGTCTGTGGGACAGCAGAGAGGCAGACACCACTGAGCACGTACACACGGAGGCAAAGTATGCAATCGCTCTTTATTTTTCACAACTACCTGTAAATCTATAATATCACACAAAAGTTACATACAAAGCTACCTATTAAAGTTTCTATAATAATAAACTGAAAGTAACCTAAATGTCCAACAAGAGACATCTGGTAAAACAAATTATGGTACACTGAGGAATACCAAGTGCTCACTGAGAACGATCATGCAGGGACTTCCCTGGAAGTCCAGTGGTTAAGACTCTGAGGACGTGCCTGGTGGCATAGTGGATAAGAAGCCGCCTGCCAGTGCAGGGGATTTGGGTTCCATCCCTGGTCTGGGAAGATTACGTATCCCGTGGAGCAACAAAGCCCATGTGCCAGAACTACTGAGCCTGAGCTCTAGAGCCCTCGCACTCTAACTACCGAGCCCACTCACTGCAACTACTGAAGAAGCCCTTGTGCTCCAAGGCCCACGTGCAGCAACTACTGAGTCCATGTGCTGCAACTGCTGAAGCCTGAGTACCTAGAGCTCACGCTCTGCAAACACAGAAGCCACTGGAATGAGAAGCCCATGTACCGCAACGAAGAATAACCCCAACTCACTGCAATTAGAGAAAGCCAGCACAGCCGCAAAGACCCAGGACAATTAAAAAAAACCTCATCCCAGTGCAGGAGGCGTAGGTTGGTTCAATCCCTGGTCAAGGAACTAAGATCCCAGTTGGCACACAACAAAAGATAAAAAAAAAAAAAAAATGTCATGCAGATTATTTGACTTGAAAAGATATTTAGGACATTGCTAAGTGAAGAAAGCAAGTTGCAAATCAAAGGTGAAATCCCTGTCTGGTGTGTATGCTATTTGCTTACAAAATGAATCGGGCGGGAAAGTGGGAGAAAGGCATATAAACCTTTGGAAAGAAAATCGAATGTTTCCCTTCAGAAACCAAAAGTTCTTTCCTGATCATTAATGCACCTGCTAACTAAAAAGACTCCAAGTGAACTCAGTCCTTGACCCCTCATTCCTTAAGCTGCTGACATTCTAGGAGATGAAAATTCTAGTTCCAATAAACTTAGTGTTTATATACACTTAAACCCTTTAGAGAATATAGTGGTTTCCTACACATATGAAACATTGCTTAGATACATAAGCGCGTGTGTGCCAAGTTGACTGAGTCATATCTAACTGCAACCCTATGGACACCAGGCTCCTCTGTCCATGGGATTTGCCAGGCAAGAATACTGGAGTGGGTTGGATCTTCCTGAATCAGGAAAATAAAATACATTTAATAAAATTATTTAAAAAAACAATTTCTTACCAGGTCCACCCCAGGACTACTGACTTTTTAAAAGCACTTGTGTTAACAAGCACTCCACCTAATCATGATGGAGAACCAATGCAATGTGCATTGAAAGGCCTTATTGTGAGTTGCAGCAAAATGTCAGTTGCTTTTCTCTGGATAATGGGATTTGGGGGATTTTTGTTTTCTTCTATCTTCCTATGGTTGACAAAAATAGTAAATATTGCATGTTCTCTTTCAAAATGAAAGTAACTTTATATATATTTTTTCTGCTTCTGAAAATAATGTGAACTCCCAGGTTGCTCAGTGGTAAAGCATCTGCCTGTGAATGCAGATGTAAGAGATGTGGGTTCCATCCCTAGGTCAGAAAGATACCTGGGAAATGTTATGGACAGAGGAGCCTGGCGGGCTACAGTCCATAGGGTCGGCTGCGACTGAGTGAGTGAGCACACATGCACAAGTAATGTATGGGTTCTGGTTCTAATATGATGCTGGACTATTAGCGCTCCAGGAATTGCCCTCAGGGCTTTTTCTCTTTCACTCAGGGGCTGTACCCTTGCATATCTCAGCAGGATGTCTGCAGGCTGTATTGAAAACTGTGATGGTTAACTGTATGTGTCAATTTGACTGGGTTAAGGCATGCCCAGAGAGCTGGTAAAATAGAACTTCTGAATGTGTTCTGTGAGGGTGTCTCTGGGAAAGATTAGCATCTGAATCAGTAGAATGAGTTAAGATGATTCCCACCAATGCAGATGGGATCAACCACTCCACTGAAAAGAACAAAAATGTCTGGGGTGTGGTGAATCCGCTCTCTCTGAGCTGAGGTGTCTGTTTTCTGCTCTCGGACCTCCATACTCCTGGTTTTCCGGCCATGGGACTCAAATTTAATTACACTCCAGTTTTCCCAATTCTCCAATTTGCAAATGGCAGACTGTGGGACTTAGCCTCCATAATTATGTGAGCCAGTTTCTATAATAAATCTCCTCTTACATAAATATATATACATCCTATTGGTTCTGTTTTTCTGGAAAGTCCTGCCTATACAAGCTCCAAAGTCCATTTCAGTACCAAAAGAACCGAAGACGACCTAGGATAGTGGATGTGGCAGACTTGGTTCTGAATGCTGCAGAGAAGATCACATGGACATGAAAAAAAATGCAAATAAAAACTACAATGAGGGGTGACTGCTTAATCCCAGGCCTTGCAGGTTCGTTTTTTCTAGGTTTGGACTCAAGGCTTCTGTTGAAACCATGCTCCGCCAGATCACTGGTCAGGCCAAGAAGTATTCTAGCTTGATCCCCCTCTTCATATTTATTGGACCAGGAGGTACTAGAACAGCATTGTATGTCACGTGCCTGGCATTGTTCAATCCCGTTGTCAGCTGGGACAGAAAGAATAACCCAGACCTCTGGAACCAGCTGGGACCTAATCAGTACAAGTTCAACTCTGTGAGTGTAGATTACAGCAAACTGAAGAAAGAAAGTCCAGACTTCTAAATGAAGCATTTCACTATAAAGTTGCTTAGAATGAAGATCTTCCAGAAGCCATTCACACAATTTTCCACCTAACCAGGAAATATTTCCCCTCTAAATGCACAAAACCATGTTAGTGTATTGTGTTGGGGTTTACACTGATTAATAAGTAGTCTGAAACTTAAAAAAAAAAAAAAACACACACAACTACAGTGAGGGGCTTCCCTGGTGGCTTAGCAGTGAAAAGTACATTTGCTAACGTAGAAGACACAGTTTCCACCCCTGATCTAGGAAGATCCCGTATGCCGAGGAGCACCTCAGCTCATGTGCTACGACCACTGAGCCTGTGCTCCAGAGCCCGGGAGCCATGACTACTGAACCCAAGTGCCACAACTACTGAAGTCCAAGTGCTCTAGAGCCCATGCTCTGCCACAAGAGAAGCTCCCTCAATGAGAAGCCCACACACCATACCTAGAGAGTAGCCCCCACTCTCCACAACTAGAGAAAATCCGATCACAGCAACCAAGACCCAGCACAGCCAAAAATAAATTAATTAAAAAAAAATTTTTTTAAGGCAATTTTTTTTTTAATCTACAATGCAGGGGACTTCCCTCATGGTCCAGTGGTTAAAACTCCCCTTGCGTTGGGGCCTGGTATCCATCCTTGGTCAGGGAATTAGAGTCCGCATGCCCTAAGAGCCCATTGTGCCAAGACTAAAGATCCGGCATGTCACAGTGAAGACCCGGCACAGCCAAATTAAAACAAAAGCTACAATGAGGTATCACACTGGTCAGAATAGTCATCATCAAAAAATCTACAGCCAGGACTTCCCTGGTGGGCCAGTGGCTAAGACTCGGCAGGCATACTCCCATTGCCCAAGTTTGATCCCTGGTTGGGGATCTAGATCCCACATGCCACAACTAAGACCAAGTGCAACTGAATAAATAAACTTTGAAAAAATCTACAGCCATCAGACTAAGGAAGGCCTGGAAACGTAGGGGCCACATGAGCTACAGCCTCAGCTGCATCAGCAAACACCGGGAGCACCCAAGAGGCTGGGACAATGCTGGCGGCATTCATCACCACAGGCTCAACTTCAACAAATATCACCCAGGATACTTTGGGCAAGCTGGTATGAGCCATTACCACTTAAAGAGGAACCAGAGCAGAACTTCCCTGGAGTTGAGGGTGATCCAGTGGTTGGGACTCCGAGCATCCAGTGCAGGGAGAATGGGTTGGATCCCTGGTTGGGGAACTGAGACCCCACATACTGTGTAGCCAAAAAAAAAAAGAAGAAACAGAACTTCTGCCCAGATGTCAACCTTGATAAATTGTGGACTTTGGTCAATGAACAGACATGGGTATAAACGCTGCCAAGAACAAGAGGAGCTGCTCTCATCGTCAATGCAGTGCAGTCGGGCTACTAAATACAAACTTCTGAGCAAGGAAAAGATCCCAAAGCAGCCTGTCATGGTGAAGGTCAAATTCTTCAGCAGAAGAGCTGGGAAGGTTAAGGATGTGAGTAAGGCATGTGTCCTAGTAGCTTGAAGCCACGTGGTAGGAGATGCGTTAAATGTTAGCAACTGCTTTGAAAAAAAAAAAAAAAGGTCTACAAATAATAAACTCTGGAGAGAGTATGGAGAAAAGGAAAACCCTGCTATAGTGTTAGTGAAAATGTAAATTGGTGCAGCCACTAAAGAGAACAGAATAAAAGTTTCTTAAAAAACTAAAAATAGAGCTATCATATGACCCAGCTATCCCACTCCTGGGCACGTACCTGGAGAAGATCATAATTCAGAAAGATACATGCATCACTGCAGCACTATTTACAGTAGCCAGGACATGGAAGCAACCTAAATGTCTATCAACAGAGGGATGGCTTAAGAAGATGTACATACATACATCGGAATATTACTCAGTAGTAAGAAAAGAGCAAAATAAGGCCATTTGCAGCAATATGGATGGACCGAAAGATTATCACAGTAAGTGAAGTAAGTCAAAAGAGAAAGACAAATACCATATGATATCACTTACATATGGAATCTTTAAAAAAAAAGAAAAAGGGAGCAAATGAACTTATTTGCAAAACATAAGTAGAGTCATGGATGTAGGAAACAAACTTAAAGTTACCAAAGCGGTGGGAAACTGGAATTACTTTTAGTGATGCAATACACAGCAAGATTGCCAAAGACCCGGAAGCTTTTTGTCCATATACATTCATCTGTGCTTTGCTGTGATGGCTACAACTATAAACTGGAGGAGAGTATGTGGACAGAGAACTTAGAGAGCCGCTGAAAGGTGTAACACGGGAGGATGAACAGGCAAGGGTGAGCCACGGTCTAGTGCTCAGCAGTCATGGTCCACACTGTAATCATGTGATGATACTGAACCTCTTACAGAGTAGCTTCCCAAGATCTGAAACAGTGGCCACAAGGCAGACTAGCACGTCCTTTGCCTGGGCTGCAGCTTTTGGTAATAACATTTTGTATAGTGCACAAAACTCCATTCTGACGGACTAAACAGGTTTTTCATAACTGTGGAAAATCACAGTGTTAATTTAAAAAGTGAATGGGAGGGATTCCCTGCTTTCAAGACATGCTCTGTGTAAGCATGGAAGTTCAGTTCAGTCGCTCAGTCGTGTCCAACTCTTTGTGACCCCATAGACTGCAGCATGTCAGACTTCCCTGTCCATCACCAACTCCCGGAGCTTGCTCAAACACGTCCATCAAGTCGATGATGCCATCCAACTATCTCATCCTCTGTCATCCCCTTCTCCTCCTGCCTTCAATCTTCCCAAGCATCAGGGTATTTTCCAAGGAGTCAGTTCTTTGCATTGGGTGGCCAAAGTATTGAAACTTCAGCTTCAGCATCAATTCTTCCAATGAATATTCATGATTGATTTCCTTTAGGATTGAGTGGTTTGATCTCCTTGAAGTTCAAGGGACTCTCAAAAGTCTTCTCCAATACCACAGTTCAAAAGCATCAATTCTTTGGTGCTCAGCTTTCATTATCTTTATGGTTCCACTCTCACATCCATGCATGACTACTGGAAAAACCATAGCGTTGACTAGATGGACCTTTGTTGGCAAAGTAATGTCTCTGCTTATCCTGTCTAGATTGGTCATAGTTTTTCTTCCAAGGATCAAGCATCTTTTAATTTCTTGGCTACAGTCACCATCTGCAGTGACTTTGGCGCCCAAGAAAATAAAGTGTGTCACTGTTTCCATTGTTCCCCCTTCTATTTGCCATGAAGTGATGGGACCAGGTGCCATGATCTTGACTTTTTGAATGTTGAGTTTTAAGCCAACTTTTTCACTCTCCTCTTTCACTTTTAAGAGGCTCTTTAGTTCTTCACTTTCTGCCATAAGGGTGGTGTCATCTGCATATCTGAGGTTATTGATGTTTCTCCCAGCAATCTTGATTCCAGCTTGTGTTTCATCCAGCCCAGCATTTCACATGATGTACTCTGCATATAAGTTAAATAAACAGAGTGACAATATACCTCCTTGACGTACTCCTTTCCCAATGTGGAACCAGTCTCTTGTTTCATGGCTGGTTCTAACTGTTGCTTCTTGACCTGCACATACAGATTTCTCAGGAGGCAGGTAAAGTGGTCTGGCATTCCCATCTCTTTCAGAATTTTCCACAGTTTGTTGTGATCCACACAGTCAAAGGCTTCAGTGTAGTCAATAAAGCAGAAATAGGTGTTTTTCTGGAACTCTCTTGCCTTCTCTATGATCCAGTGAATGTTGGCAATTTAATCTCTGGTTCCTCTGCCTTTTCTAAATCCAGCTTGACCATCTGGAAGTTATGGGTTCACATACTGTTGAAGCCTGGCTTGGAGAATTTTGAGCATTACTTTGCTAGCATGTGAGATGAGTGCAATTATGTGGTAGTTTGAGCATTCTTTGGCATTACCTTTCTTTGGGATTGGAATGAAAACTGACCTTTTCCAGTCCTGTGGCCACTGCTGAGTTTTCCAAATTTGCTGGCATGTTGAGTGCAGCACTTTCACAGCATCATCTTTTAGGATTTGAAATAGCTCAACTGGAATTCCGTTCACTTCCACTAGCTTTGTTCATAGTGATGCTTCCTAAGCCCCACTTGACTTCACATTCCAGGATGTCTGGCTCTAAGTGAGTGATCACACCATCGTGGTTATCTGGGTCATGAAGATCTTTTTTGTATAGTTCTGTGTATTCTTGCCACCTCTTCTTACTATCTTCTGCTTCTGTTTCTGTCCTTTATTGTGCCCATCTTTGCATGAGATGTTCCCTTAGTATCTCTAATTTTCTTGAAGACATCTCTAGTCTTTCCCATTCTGTTCTTTTCCTCTATTTCTTTGTATTGATCACTGAGGAACGCTTTCTTATCTCTCATTACTATTCTTTGGAACTCTGCATTCAGATAGATATATCTTTCCTTTTCTCCTTTGCCTTTAGCCTCTCTTCTTTTCTCAGCTATTTGTAAGACTTCCTCAGACAACCATTTTGCCTTTTTGCATTTCTTTTTCTTGAGGATGGTCTTGATCACCACCTCCTGTACAATGTCATCAACCTCCATCCATAGTTCTTTAGGCACTCTATCAAATCAAATTCCTTTAATCTATTTGTCACTTCCACTGTATAATTGTAAGGAATTTGATTTAGGTCATACCTGAATGGTCTAGGGGTTTTCCTTTCTTCAATTTATGCCTGAATTTTGCACTAAGGAGTTCATGGTCTGAGCCATAGTCAGCTTCCCGTCTTGTTTTTGCTGACTGTATAGAGCTTCTCCATCTTTGGCTACAAAAAATGTAATCAATCTGATTTCAATATTGACCATCTGGTGATGTCCTTGTGTAGAGTCGTCTCTTGTGTCGTTGGAAGAGGATGTTTGCTATGACCAGTGTGTTCTCTTGACATAACTCTGTTAGCCTTTGCCCTGCTTCATTCTGTACTCCAAGGCCAAACTTGCCTGTTACTCCAAGTATCTCTCAACTTTCTACTTTTGCATTCCATAACATGTGAAAATAAAAGTTGCTCAGTAATGTCCAACTCTTTGCGACCTCATGGACTATACAGTCCATGGACTTCTCTAGGCCAGAATACTGGAGTGGGTAGCCTTTTCCTTCTCCAGGGGATCTTCCCAACCCACGGTTCAAATCCAGGTCTCCTACACTGCAGGCGGATTCTTTACTAGCTAAGCCACAAGGGAAACCCAAGTATACTGGAGTGGGTAGCCTATCCCTTCTCCAGCACGTCTTCCCAACCCAGGAATAGAACCAGGGTCTCCTGCATTGCAGGTGGATTCTTTACCAACTGAACTATCAGAGAAGCCCATTCCAGAATATACATTGCAGTTATTGGGGAGAGATTTGCAATGCACCATGGGGAAATGGCAAACCTACTCCAGTATTCCTGCCTGGGAAACCCCATGGACAGAGGAGCCTGAAGGGTTGAAGTTCATGGGGTTTCAGAGAATCAGACACAACTGAGAGACTAAGCACTAGCATGATGGGGAAACTATCGATCCCGCCTTAAGAATCTCCATGGAAACCACAGTTGTATCTTCTCTTGCTGGATGGAACAGACGAGTCTGAATTGGATGGAGAAATAATCGCATTACCACCTGTATGGTTACAGAATTTCAGGGCACATATTCAAATTATGTGCTTTGTAACGGTCTTTGCCAGACAAAAAACATGAAGCAATGAACATGCAAAGGCTAAAAATGGGAACATAAACACATACTTTTAATAAATTCCAAAGCAAAAAGTTTGGAGAACTGCATGGTGGAGAAGAGCTCTGGAAGATGCCACATTAACTAAGAAATCAGTGTAGGACCCCTCCTACACTGTTGGTGGGATGTAAGCTGGTGCAGCCACTATGGAGAACAGTACGGAGATTACTCAGAAAACGAAAAATAGAGCTATTACATGATCCAGCAATCCCACTCCTGGGCATATATCTAGACAAAACTCTAATTCAAAAAGATACATGCACCCCTATATTCATAGCAGCAGTATTCACAATAACCAAGACATGGAAAAAAAACTAAATGTCCATTCACAGATGAATGGATAGAGAAGATGTGGTACATATATAAATGGAATACTACTCAGCCATAAAAATAACAAAATAATGCCATTTGCAGCAACTGGATGCAACTAAAGATTATCAGTAAGTCAGTGAAGTAAGTCAGAAAGACAAATATCATATGATATCACTTATATGTGGAATCTAAAAACACAAAATAGAAACAGAAATAGACTCATGGACATAGAGAACAGACTTATGATTGCCAAGGGGGAAGGGGCTGGAAGAGAGATAGAGGAGGAGATTGGGGTCAGCAAATGTAAGCTATTATCTATAGATTAGATAAACAACAACGTCCTGCTGTGTAGCATGGGCAGCTACATTCAATATCCTGTGATAAATGGAAAAGAATATAAAAAAATGCATATGTATGTATAACTGAATCACTTTGCTGTACAGCAGAAATTAACACATTATAAAAAAGAACTATACTTCAATTTTTAAAAAAGCATTTCAGTCCACCTTACATGATTAAACTGTTCTGAGTTGGGTAAATGACTCTACATACAAACTGGAAGGTAAAGATAGAACTATAGAAATGATGAAGCAATCAAACTCAGTGTTTATGATTTTGTGTTAAATTTAGGAACATTTCATAATCATGCAGAATGTGTTTGTGTTACATATTTTTTTAAAGACTTATTTATTCATTCATTTATTTTTAGGCTGCACCACGTGCGGCGTGTGGGATCTTAGTTCCCCAACCTGGGATCAAAACATGCCCCTCCCACTCTGGAAGCACAGAGTCCCAACCACTGAACTACCAGGGAAGACCCTGTATTACATATTTTTAATGTTCCTAATGTTTAAAAGAATTTAAGTAAAGAAACCTGATAGATTAGCCCAGTAATTTCAATTTAAATATGTAACATATTTTTAGATGATATTTTAATTTTAACTTTGGGGGAGGTGTGCCACACAACTTGCAGGATCTTAATTCCCCCACCAGGGATTGAACCTGCACCCTTGGCAATGAAAGTGCAGAGTCCTAACCGCTGGACTGCCAGGGAATTCTCAAAAGTTTAACAGATTTGATTAAATGTGTCAACACTACCATAAAATTGAAAAGAACTTGAATTTGTACATTTGGTCTGTTAGGTTTACAGAAGTTATTTTAATGCATCAGAAGATAATTATTTGTTAGAGTTTTTAGTCCCACAGGGCATTGAAAGTGTTTGGAAATTTAATTAAACAAGTTTGTAATTAGTGTCCATTATGCAGGGGCAGCGGCCGGGAGGAGCTACCCAACACCCGAGGTCAGGAGCGGCGGTGGTGAGGAGATACCCCTCGTCCAAGGTAAGGAGCAGCGGCTGCGCTTTGCTGGAGCAGCTGTGAAGAGATACCCTAAGTCCAAGGTAAGAGAAACCCAAATAAGACGGTAGGTGTTGTGAGAGGGCATCAGAGAGCAGACACACTGAAACCATAATCAAAGAAAACTAGTCAATCTAATCACACGAACCACAGCCTTGTCTAACTCAATGAAACTAAGCCATGCCATGTGGGACCACCAAAGAGAGGCGGGTCATTGTGGAGAGGTCTGACAAAATGTGGTCCACTGGAGAAGGGGATAGCAAACCACTTCAGTATTCTTGCCTTGAGAACCCCATGAACAAAATGAAAAGGCAAAATGATAGGATACTGAAAGAGGAACTCCCCAGGTTGGTAGGTGCCCAATATGCTACTAGAGGTCAGTGGAGAAATAACGCCAGAAAGAATGAAGGGATGGAGCCAAAGCAAAAACAATACCCAGTTGTGGATGTGACTGGTGATAGAAGCAAGGTCCGATGCTGTAAAGAGCAATATTGCACAGGAACCTGGAATGTTAGGTCCATGAATCAAGGCAAACTGGAAGTGGTCAAACAGGAAATGGCAAGAGTGAACATCAACATTCTAGGAATCAGTGAACTAAAATGGACTGGAATGGGTGAATTTAACTCAGATGACCATTATATCTACTACTGTGGGCAGGAATCCCTCAGAAGAAATGGAGTAGCCATCATGGTCAACAAAAGAGTCTGAAATGCAGTACTTGGATGCAATCTCAAAAATGACAGAATGATCTCTGTTCGTTTCCAAAGCAAACCATTCAATATCACAGTAATCCAAATCTACATCCCAACCAGTAGCGCTGAAGAAGCTGAAGTTGAACGTTTCTATGAAGACCTACAAGACCTTTTAGAACTAACACCCTAAAAAGATGTCCTTTTTATTATAGGGGACTGGAATGCAAAAGTAGGATGTCAAGAAATACCTGGAGTAACAGGCAAATTTGCCCTTGGAATAAGGAATGAAGCAGGGCAAAGGCTAATAGAGTTTTGCCAAGAGAACACACTGGTCATAGCAAACACCCTTTTCCAACAATACAGGAGACACTCTACACAAGGACATCACCAGATGGTCAACACCGAAATCAGATTGATTATATTCTTTGCAGCCAAAGATGGAGAAACTCTATACAGTCAACAAAAACAAGACCAGGAGCTGACTGTG
>SJYT01038913.1:4988-84073 GCA_006410635.1 Cephalophus harveyi
CCTGGAAAGAATAAAACAATCTGAATCCAGTGCATAAAGCAAAGAATATTCATAAACAGTTTGTGATAAAGCAAATGGCTAATAAACCTCCAAATATATCCAGTCTCCCAGGTAATAAACAGTTGCAAAGATAATCTCTTTACCATCTGTCTGTTTGCATATTAAATTTAATTATTTTTCAAGTGAATGCTCAATGTAAGAGAAAATTTTGTGAAATGTGTATCAAAAATTGTAGTTTCCAGGTAATAGCTATGCTGTTGATTTGAATCTTTGTGACTCCACAGACTGCAGCACACCAGCCTTCCCTGACTTTCACTATCTCCCAGAATTTGCTCAAATTCATATACCATCTTATAACTTTTAAAAATTAAAACAATGTCATTATTTCACTGCAAATCCCTCTTTATGTAATAGTTTATTTTCCTACCCTAAATCTCCCTGGAAATGTTCACATTTTACTGATACCATTGTGCTTCCAATTTCTTCTAGTATTTCACCAAGTATATTTTCATTCTTATCACTTAGTTATCACTAATAATCTTGTACTGCTGAATCTGATAGGTGATTCTCTTTGAACATATTAAATAAATTGATTATAAATCAGTTAATCAACCATGCATGTAAATAGGGAGATCTGTTGGCTCGGAGCCAGGTATTTGGGTTTCTAAGTGACTGCAGGTAAATGTTCTTGGATTTCATTCTCTGTGACTTTCTCCTGAAGTGTCTACTGGGCTCTAAGACCCACCTGGATAGAAAGGTTGAGATGGAGGTCTCTGGGTGGAAGTCCAAAACTTCCCCAGGTGGTTGATATTGGAGAATGAAGCTCTGTTCCCAGATAAGAAAGAAGTAAGAAGCAAAGTATGGGCCCCTGAGCCAGACTCAGGAATCCAAATGCACAAACCATGACTTCTCCAGCTCAAAGTGGGACATGCTTAGACCTGGCAGCAGTGGAGATATTTACAGCTCTGCATATCCACTGTATTTTCTCATTAGCACATTTTCCACTGTTACTCCAACCCCAAGTACATTTCCCCCATGGGAACTTATCTGGACAGAATGGAAATTTTCTGGGCTGATTTGTTCCCAAGAGATCAGTTAGATGTCAAGTGTATCCAGTGCTTATTACTACTCCATGAACTCTTCTGGATCCCACAGTTATAACTGTGAACCTTTTTATAGTCCCAAGACAAAGATTTTTCAAAAGCTAAGTCTGATTGTCTCATTAGTTCTTTAAAAAAGTCCATCCAATGAGGACTATACAATCAGAACCCTCATTCTAAATTTTCAGAATTGTTGTTCAGAGGGGTTAGATAGATCATGTAGATACAAAAATCAATGAGGGGAAAAACTAAAATATCTTACACTAAAATCCATACACTAAATATCTTACACTAAAACCTGTAATATATTGATGAGAAAAATTGAAGAAGACAAATAGATGAAAAAATATAAGGTGTCCATGGCTTGGAAGACTTATTATTGAAATGCTGATACTACCCAAAGTATTCTATAGATTCATGCGCCCTCTATCAAAATTTCCAAAACTTTAGTCATAATAAAGCTCAATAAATTGAGTTCCTTAAATTGTGTAGATGAGTTGAATTCAAAAAAAAGGAAATTTCTGGAAATAAATGGACAAGTTCTCCTCACAAAATCTGGTTAAAACATAGCAATATCTGGCTCCATTTATTTAAATCCTGCAGTCATGGGTAGTTCTTCAGCCCCAGAACAGATAACAATGTTATACCTGCCTTCCTAACGATTCTTTCCAGAGCCTTCTTTATGTCTTTGTTCCGCAGACTATAAATGAAGGGGTTCAGCATGGGTGTGACCACTGTAAAGCTGAAGCTCCAATACTTTGGCCACCTGATGCGAAGAGCTGACTCACTGGAAAAGACCCTGATGCTGGGAAAGATTGACGGCAGGAGGAGAAGGGGATGATAGAGGATGAGATGGTTGGATGGCATTACTGATTTGATGGACATGAGTTTGAGCAAGCCCTGGGATTTGGTGATGGACAGGGAAGCCTGGCATGCTGCAGTCCATGGGGTCGCAAAGAGTTGGACACAACTGAGTGACTAAACTGAAATGAACTGATGGAGGCATAAGAACTTTTGATGTTTAAAAAATCAGTGGGAGAAAGGATAAAATATGACCAATTGATAGATTTATGCATCCCAAACTTATAAGCTCTCATGCAACCCAATAACAGATATATTACATTTACATACATGATTTAAATTGCAAAGAGTAAAAATTTTTAAAAAGANGAACTGATGGAGGCATAAGAACTTTTGATGTTTAAAAAATCAGTGGGAGAAAGGATAAAATATGACCAATTGATAGATTTATGCATCCCAAACTTATAAGCTCTCATGCAACCCAATAACAGATATATTACATTTACATACATGATTTAAATTGCAAAGAGTAAAAATTTTTAAAAAGAATTTGTAACTCTTTGTTTAAAGAAATGCAATTAAAAAACCAAGACTATGGTATTGTAAAGTAAAACAAAGTAAAAATTAAAAAAAAAAAAAAAACCAAGAATAAACAGAGAATGAGGAAGTGGTTGGAGCTTAGAGCAGTTTGGGGTGAAATGGTACCTGAGACACCTATATGTGAGGGAAAGAGTGGGGAGAGAGAAGTTGCATGTATCTATTTCAGCATAGAAGGCTTGTCAAGGTATTTAAAATACATCTCATTCTTCCCCTCATCCACATGTTGAAGTATAATTCCAGGCCTGTTCTCTCAGAGCTGGAGATGAAATATATTATAAAAGAAATTATACAGAAAAAAACCTGGAAAGAATAAAACAATCTGAATCCAGTGCATAAAGCAAAAAATATGCGTAAACAGTTTGTGATAAAGTAAATGGCTAATAAACCTCCAAATATATCCAGTCTCCCAGGTAATAAACAGTTGCAAAGATACGCTCTTTACCATCTGTCTCTTTGCATATTAAATTTAATTATTTTTCAAGTGAATGCTCAATGTAAGAGAAAATTTTGTGAAATGTGTATCAAACATTGTAATTTCCAGGTAATAGCTATGCTGTTGATTTGAATCTTTGTGACTCCACAGACTGCAGCACACCAGCCGTCCCTGACTTTCACTATCTCCCAGAATTTGCTCAAATTCATATACCATCTTATAAATTTTAAAAATTAAAACAATGTCATTATTTCACTGCAAATTCCTCTTTATGTAATAGTTCATTTTCCTACCCTAAATCTCCCTGGAAATGTTCACATTTTACTGATACCATTGTGCTTCCAATTTCTTCTTGAATTTCACCAACTATATTTTCATTCTTATCACTTAATTATCACTAATAATCTTGTACTGCTGAATCTGATAGGTGATTCTCTTTGAACATATTAAATAAATTGATTATAAATCAGTTAATCAACCATGCATGTAAATAGGGAGATCTGTTGGCTCGGAGCCAGGTATTTGGGTTTCTAAGTGACTGCAGGTAAATGTTCTTGGATTTCATTCTCCGTGGCTTTCTCCTGAAGTGTCTACTGGGCTCTAAGACCCACCTGGATAGAAAGGTTGAGATGGAGGTCTCTGGGATTATCACTAATAATCTTGTACTGCTGAATCTGATAGGTGATTCTCTTTGAACATATTAAATAAATTGATTATAAATCAGTTAATCAACCATGCATGTAAATAGGGAGATCTGTTGGCTCGGAGCCAGGTATTTGGGTTTCTAAGTGACTGCAGGTAAATGTTCTTGGATTTCATTCTCCGTGGCTTTCTCCTGAAGTGTCTACTGGGCTCTAAGACCCACCTGGATAGAAAGGTTGAGATGGAGGTCTCTGGGTGGAAGTCCAAAACTTCTCCAGGTGGTTGATATTGGAGAATGAAGCTCTGTTCCCAGATAAGAAAGAAGTAAGAAGCAAAGTATCGGCCCCTGAGCCAGACTCAGGAATCCAAATGCACAAACCATGACTTCTCCAGCTCAAAGTGGAACATGCTTAGACCTGGCAGCAGTGGAGATATTTACAGCTCTGCATATCCACTGCATTTTCTCATTAGCACATTTTCCACTGTTACTCCAACCCCAAGCACATTTCCCCCGTGGGAAATTATCTGGACAGAATGGAAATTTTCTGGGCTGATTTGTTCCCAAGAGACCAGTTAGATGTCAAGTGTATCCATTGCTTATTACTACTCCATGAACTCTTCTGGATTCCAAAGTTATAACAGCAAACCTTTTTATAGTCCTGAGACAAAGATTTCTCCAAAGCTAAGTCTGATTGTCTCATTTGTTCTTTAAAAAAGTCCATCCAATGAGGACTATATAATCAGAACCCTCATTCTAAATTTTCAGAATTGTTCAGAGGGGTTAGATAGATCATGTAGATACAAAAATCAATGAGGTGAAAAGCTAAAATATCTTACACTAAAATCCATACACTAAATATCTTACACTAAAACCTGTAATATATTGATCAGAAAAATTGAAGAAGACAAATAGATGAAAAAATATAAGGTGTCCATGGCTTGGAAGACTTATTCTTGAAATGCTGATACTACCCAAAGCATTCTATAGATTCATGCGCCCTCTATCAAAATTTCCAAAACTTTATTCATAATAAAGCTCAATAAATTGAGTTCCTTAAATTGTGTAGATGAGTTGAATTCAAATAAAAGGAAATTCCTGGAAATAAATGGACAAGTTCTCCTTAGAAAATCTGGTTAAAACATAGCAATATCTGGCTCCATTTATTTAAATCCTGCAATCATGGGTAGTTCTTCAGCCCCAGAACAGATAACAATGTTATACCTGCCTTCCTAATGATTCTTTCCAGAGCCTTCTTTATGTCTTTGTTCCGCAGACTATAAATGAAGGGGTTCAGCATGGGTGTGACCACTGTATACATCACTGAGGCGATTGCACTTGAATGTGAGCTGTGGGGAGCAGCAGAGCTAAGGTACACTCCTAAACATGTACAATAAAATAAAGAGACAACTGAGAGGTGAGATGCACAAGTGGAAAATGCCTTATACTTCCCCTGAGCTGATGAGATTTTTTGTATTGAAGAAACTATCTTGGAATATGAATAAAGAATCCCGGTGAAGGAGCCACCACCCAATATTGCAGCTGCAAAATACATTACTATCTCATTAAGAAACATGTCAGAACAGGCAAGTTGAATCAACTGATTAATTTCACAGAAAAAGTGGGGGATTTCCAAGTCTGTACAGAAAGACAATCTCAACACCATTACACTTTGTAACAAGGAATTCAGGGCACTCATCATCCAGGACACCAGAACCAGCAGACCACAGAGCCGGGGGTTCATGATGACCATGTAATGCAGGGGGTGACAGATGGCTACAAATCGGTCATAGGCCATCATGGTCAGGAGAAACATGTCCAATACTGCAAAGAGTATGAAAAAATACATCTGGGTGATGCAGCCTTCATAGGTTAGTACTTTGCTCTGTGTCTTTATGTTCTGCAGCATCTTTGGGATGGTGGTGGAGGTGAAACAGATGTCTACAAAGGACAGGTTGGAGAGGAAGAAGTACATGGGGGTGTGCAGGTGGGGGTCTAAGCTGACAGCCAGGATAATAAGCAGGTTTCCAAACACAGTGATCAGGTACATGGAGAGGAACAGACCAAATATGAGGAGCTGCAATTTTGGTTCCTCTGAAAATCCCAGAAGAAGAAATTCCAAAATTTTTGTATCATTCTCTGGTTCCATGTGGTGAATGTGACTATCAAGAAACAAAAATAACATGACTACTTTTCTCAGAAATTAGCATTGTAAACATAGTTTAAACTCTACAATTCATATTTTGCATTTAATATTAATATTTATAATTTTCATATGAAAATTTTCCCTCCAGTGATCCCATGTGCCATCTCTGAATACTTCATCCCACATTCAATCTTCTCCCCATAAAATCATTTATTCTAAACTTTGAAGAGAAATTATGTCACATATTTGGCAGTATAAACTGAGGACTGACTAACTTCTGGATAAAGAGTATACAGTGCTAATATACAATAGTTCATACAATTCATTGATGGAGGAAGAATAGAAGCAAATAAGAAATTATAAAAATTATCAGATAATGACAGGTGCTGTAAAGCTAAAAAAAATCAGGTATAAGAAAGAGACTTAAAAGGTGTATTAATTTTTTGTGATAAAGATAAACTTTCTTGGTCCTGGAAACCATTCAATCCTGGATACCCAGAAGAGTAAAGAAGCAAAATGCATTTTGCCAAAAAGAAAGGAATGATATATTTTTATGATCAATGTAGAACATCCTACTAGAAAAATTGACAGGAGGAATAAATTAAAAATTCACAAAGGAAAGTATTGAAACTAAAACAAAAATGAAGGATTTAAAAAAGTTATCTGTTAAAATATTTTTCTAAATAAGATCAAATGCAAAACTTTTATAATTTGAAGCTCTTTCTAAGTGATATCAAATGCAAATCTTTTGTAATTTGAAACTCTGGTTTTGAGTTTTGGTTCTGCACATATTTGCTCTTTGATTTTGGAAAGTCACTGGAAATATTCTAAATGTTAATATCCTCACCCAAACAAGAGGAATAGCAGTATCTATCCTCTTGGAGTAGCTGACAGATTTAGTGGTGGTGGTTTAGTTGCTAAGTCGCAGAAGCCTGGCAGATTTAATCAGTACACATAAAAATCTTTGCATAGTTCCTTGCTGCTGGTGGGCTTCTCTGGTGGCTCAGTGGTAAAGAATTGGCCTGCCGATGCAGGAGCCACAGGAGATGCGGATTTGATCTCTGGTTAGGGAAGGTTCCCCTGGAGAAGAAAATGGCCAACCCACTTTAGTATTCTTTTTTTATACATGTTTCAATGCCATTGTCCCAAATCATCCCACCCTCTCCCTCTCCCACAGAGTCCAAAAGACTGTTCTATACATCTGTGTCTGTTTTCTTGCTGGAATAATCCCATGGATGGAGGAGACTGGTGAACTACAGTCCATGGTGTTTCAAAGAGTCAGACACTACTGAGCAGGCACATGCACTATACTACAACTACTTCCTGTTAGTAAGTGGTTACCTCTGGCAATGAGATTTGACTGTTTGCTTTTTTCCTTCTTCCTCTCAAATGTTTCCATTGCTTTCCTATTGAGGTTCCTAATACCACCTGTCTTTCACAGACTGGTACCCCTGCAGCCAGTATTTACATTGACCCATAGAAACCTTTCTATATTACAAAGCAGACTGCCCAACTCCCAGACTTAACCATCTCCCAGTGTCTCCCCACTGGAGGATGAACTCCAAATCCCATAATTTCAAACTCTAGGCTTTTCTCTTATTATCTGAATCACCAAGTCCATCTCCTTGTGCTACCCTCACCCAGATCAATTTCATAAATATTGATCTTCAGTCATAGCATCACTGGATATCACAGGCTCAAGACTCAGAGTCTGTGTGCATCTGTTTTCCTCTGCTTGCAGAGTCAACTACTGGTCTATTTGGAACTTTTTATTCACCACTATCTTCAAAATGTCATCTTTATTAGGATGCTTATGTAATCTCATTCATGAATCATTTTAAAAAATATTCCCACATATAAAGAAGTGTTTCTCTTGCAATAATTTGTAATTTTTGTTTAATTATATACCTATTATCCTCTCTAGACTGTGAGTGCCTTGAGGCATTTATTAATATCACACATACTCCTCAACACTCCAGACTTAGTTTAGTTAGGAACAGTAGCTGAGTAAATATACTTTGCATAAAGGAATAAAAGAATACGTTCTCACAGAAGTTGCTGATGATGAAAGAAGAAAAAGAAGCCAAGAAATACTAACATAGGTATGGAAACATGCTTAAGAATATTTTCCATATTCTGAGATCCAGACCTATTAGAGGGTCAGACTATGTGATTTGTAAGAATAAAATAGAGTAGAATAAGTAAAACACAAAGGAAAATATCAGAGTGCATCATACATAATAAGGGTTTTTTGGTTCTCTTTGCTCAGATGTTCTGGAGAAGGAAATGGCAACCCACTCCAGTATTCTTGCCTGGAAAATTCTATGGACAGAGGAGCCTAGCAAGCTACAGTCCATGGAGTTGCAGAGTCGGACACAACTGAGTAACTAACACACTTGTTCAGATGTGTTTGTGTCTGTATGTGTGTGCACATATGCATATGTATCAATTTCTTGCTTGCCTGTGCATACATGCTAGATCACATGTTAAAAACATGTAGACAGCTTGGACACGTCAAAGAAGTTTCTTATTCACTGAGATAAATGCAAAGATAGGGAAAGCAATCTTGTTGAGGGAAAGCAATATAAATACAGAGCTCAACAGAAGAGGCAGTTTACAGAGAGAACAGGCAGCAGCATGGGCACTGAAGTGATCTCAGACTCAAGGGATACCGCACTGACCACACTTCTTTTCCTCTTTTTACAACATCACAGTATCTGCATGAAGCCCCGATTGAATTTTTATTTCATATTTGTTCCTGTGTATTTGACTACATCTATTTCCATATGGTTCAGTTCGCTTCTCTGGTAGCTCAGCTGGTAAAGAATCTGCCTGTAATGCAGGAGACCCTGGTTCAAATCCTGAGTCAGGAAGAGCTCCTTGAGAAGAGATAGGCTACCCATTCCAGTATTCTTGGGCTTCCCTCTTGTCTCAGATGGTAAAGAATCCACCTGCAATGTGGGAGACCTGGGTTCGATCCCTGGGTTGGGAAGATCCCATGGAGGAGGGCATGGCCACCCACTCCAGCATTTTTGCCCGGAGAATCCCATGGACAGAGGAGGCTGGTGGGCTACAGTGCATGGGGTCGCAAAGAATCAGACACGACTGAGCAACTAAGCACACGTGATTCAACAGTGGATGAAGCTGACCCTTCTGTTAATTTTCTTACGTGTCATTTTCTTTATTATTTTGGGGCTTTGTTTTTGTTCTATTTTTTGGGAAAAACCCATTGGTCACACTCTACTTCTCTTTTTTTATATTTCACTTCTTTTACTTACTTAAATTAAAAATATTATAATGGAGTGTAGTTGATTTACAATGCTGTACTAGTTTCAGGCATACAGCAAGATGATTTAGTCAAACAGAGATATATATCCATTCTTTTTCAGGCTCTATTTCACTTTCTGATTCTTGTCCCAGATGAGGAAGCCGCCTCACAGTGTGATTGATAAAATCCTATACATGCCACAAAATCTATCCTTTCTTTCATTTGATTTATCCCTATGGGCATTCTGTAATACACACATTTATTTTATTGTAATCTTCTTTCTTCACGAAAAAAAAAAGAGAGAGAGAGAGAGATCCGAAAAGCATGAACCTCACCTGCTTTCCTTGCTCTTGTGGCTTCATAAAGGTATGCATTTATATAAAACGGATTTTTAGAAAATGGAATTTATGAAATGATAGAATAGCATGCTAAATATAGTGGATACAAAACAACTAAACAAAATTGAATAAGATAGTAAGATGAATTTTTGAAAGAAATAATATATAAAGTTTTCCAGGTAATAGTACTGGAGTGGATTGCCATTTCCTTCTCCAGGGGATCTTCCCAACCCAGGGATCGAATGTGGGTTTCCCACATTGTAGAAAGACACTTTACTGTCTGAGCCACCAGGGAAGTCAATATATAAAATAACAATAGTCAAAATTACACAAGTGAAATGAAATGAGCAAAAACCTAAAAAAAAGAATAGGCATTATAATTTTAAAAATCATTACAGTAAGCGGTATGCAAAAATATAAATTCAATCTAAATACATATGTGAGTGAAAGTTGCTCAGTGGTGTCTGACTCTTGGCGACCCCACCTACTGTAGCCTGTCAGGCTCCTCTGTCCATGGAATTCTAGAGGCAAAAATACTGGTGTTCTGGGTAGCCATCCCCTTCTCCAGGGGATCTTCCTGACCTAGAGATCAAACACAAGTCTCCCACATTGCAGGCACATTCTTTACCATCTGAGCCACCAGGGAAGCCCTCAATACATTTAAATGGATTCAAACATGTTTATGAAAAAGAAATAAGCAATAAATTAGTTGAATGCAAAAGCCTGTGTTCCACAAAAGGGCAACAAATTATTGCCATTTTAAAAACAGGTCTACTCATAAAAGGCAAAAGGTAGCCCTAAGTAAAAACATGTGGATAAGATGGCAATTCACATAAATGACGGTTTATTATTACTAAGGAGGCAGAAGAATTTCTATGTTTGAAAAGCAGTGGGAGGGAGGCCAAAATAGACCAACTGATAGTTTTGACCACTTCCAGTTTATGCACTCATACAACCCAACAAACGCAGTATACACATATACAAGAATTAAATGGTGCATAGCAAACTTCCTTTAAAAATGATAACCCTTTGTTTGAAAGAACACAATAAAAACAAGAATAAAGAGAGACTCATATAGGGAATCTGGAGTAGGAGAAGTGGTTGCAGTTTAGAGCAACCATGAAATGGAGCCACGGAAATGGTGCCTGACACACTTGTGTTGGGAGGGGAAGAGTGGAGACAGAGAAGCTGCCTGTGTCTCTAGTTTCAGCAACAAGACTTGTCAAGGTATCTAAAATACATTTCATGCTCCCTTTCTTCCACCTGTTGGAGTGAGTTTTCTGACCTTTTCTTAGCCAGAGGAGAAAGAAATTATAAAAGAAGGGATGTAGAAAAAAAAAAAGAAAAATAATAGAACACTCAGAAGCCAGTATGTAAAACAATTTGCATGGACAGTTTACAGTAGGGAAAGTAAATAGCTAATAAGTCCCCAAATATATTCAGCTCATAGGTAGTGAACTAATTGCAAAGTTAACCCCTTTACCATATGCCTGTTTGTATAGTAAATGCAGTTTTTAAACAAGTGAACACTCAAATCTGAGTAAAGACTCTGTGACATGTGTGTCTCAAGAACTGTATTTCCAGGTAGTTACTACAGCCATTGATCTGGATCTTCCTTATGAATGCTCCAGTATATTGCATCTTAAAAATTGAAAAGTAAATAAAATGTTGTCATTTTACTACAAATCACTTCTAACCAAATCGTTTATTTCCTACTCCCATCAACTTCAAAAGTCCTTGGAAACATTCAAATTTTACTGATCACTATGCCTCCCATTCGGAGAAGGCAATGGCATCCCACTCCAGTACTCTTGCCTGGAAACTCCCATGGACGGAGAAGCCTGGTAGGCTGCAGTTCATGGGGTCGCTGAGTCAGACACGACTGAGTGACTTCACTTTCACTTTTCACTTTCATGCATTGGAGAAGGAAATGGCAATCCACTCCAGTGTTCTTACCTGGAGAATCCCAGGGATGGCGGAGCCCAATGGGCTGCCATCTGTGGGGTTGCACAGAGTTGGACATGACTGAAGCGACTTAGCAGCAGCAGCAGCAGTATGCCTCCCATTTCCTCTTGAGTCTCTTCCAACTAGATTTGCATTCATATAACTTAATTATCAACTGTAATTCTTGTATTTCTGAATTCATAGGTACTTTCCTTTTAAGTTGTTAAATACATTTGTTATAAATTAATCAAGCAAGCAAGCAAACATGGAGATCTCTTGGCTCTGGGTCAGTTGCTTAGTTTCCAGGGGACTCCAGATAAATAGTGTTGAGTTTCATTCTCTGTGACTTTCTCCTTTACTGGTTATTTCTTGCTTGGACTCACCTGAGTAGGAAGTCTGAGATGAAGGTCTCTGTGTGAAAGTCCAAATTCTTCCCTGAATGGTTGATGATGTTGACTGAAGTCCTGTCTTTAAACAAGAGATGATTAGGAAGCATGGAAGCAAAACCAGGCTTGGGAATCTAAATGAAAAACCATGCCTTCTCCAGCTCAAGATAGAATTGCTCAGACATTGCAACAGAGGAGATGTTTATAGTTCCTTATGTTTTCTGTATCTCCTCATTATTTTCAGCACATTTTCCATTGTTACTCCAACCCTTGAACACATCATTTCCTCAGGGAAATTTGTCTGGACAGAATGGAAATTTTCCATGCTGATTTGCCATTCCCAGGTGAACATGTTAGAAATCAGGTGTATCTGATTCTTATTGTTACTCCATGAAGTCTCCTTTCTCCCAGAGGTCTGACATTGAAACTTTTTTTACAACACTTAGTCAAAGTTTTCTTCCATGTCTAAGTCTGAGGAACCTATCTTGACTAGGTTACTTGGCCCTCAGAAGCACTGGCTTGTGATGGGAACACAACTCTTGATATATCTCCAGAAAATTACTGCTGCCTCTTTGATAAGTGAGAGAAGTGTGTGCCTTGTTATAAAACCATGGGTAAAATAATCCTAGGCTTCATAATGCCTTTAACACATCAATAGGATTTATATGCTTTAAGTGCCTATGAAAAGTTGATATTTAGTCCTTTATTTATAAAACATTTGATAATTATAAGATATCCACTTAGATTTTACCTGGGTTCGATCCCTGGGTTGGGAAGATCCCATGGAGGAGGGCATGGCCACCCACTCCAGTATTTTTGCCCAGAGAATCCCATGGACAGAGGAGGCTGGTGGGCTACAGTGCCTGGGTCGCAAAGAATCAGACACGACTGAGCAACTAAGCACATGTGATTCAATAGTGGATGAAGCTGACCCTTCTGTTAATTTTCTTATGTGTCATTTTCTTTATTATTTTGGGGCTTTGTTTTTGTTCTATTTTTTGGGGAAAACCCATTGGTCACACTCTACTTTTCTTTTTTATATTTCATTTCTTTTACTTACTTAAATTAAAAATATTATAATGGAGTGTAGTTGATTTACAATGCTGTACTAGTTTCAGGCATACAGCAAAGTGATTTAGTCAGACAGAGATATATATCCATTCTTTTTCAGGCTCTATTTCACTTTCTAATTCTTGTCCCAGATAAGGAAGCTGCCTCATAGTGTGATTGATAAAATCCTATACATGCCACAAAATCTATCCTTTCTTTCATTTGATTTATCCCCATGGGCATTCTGTAATAAACACATTTATTTTATTGTAATCTTCTTTCTTCATGAAAAAAAAAGAGAGAGTTCCGAAAAGCATGGACCTCACCTGCTTTCCTTGCTCTTGTGGCTTCATAAAGGTGCGCATTTATATAAAATGGATTTTTAGAAAATGGAATTTATGACATAATAGAATACCATGCTAAATATAGTGGATACAAAACAACTAAGCAAAATTGAATAAGATAGTAAGATGAATTTTTGAAAGAAATAATATATAAAATTTTCCAGGCAATAGTACTGGAAGTGGATTGCCATTTCCTTCTCCAGGGGATCTTCCCAACCCAGGGATCGAACGTGGGTCTCTCACATTGTAGACAGACGCTTTACTGTCTGAGCCACCAGGGAAGTCAATATATAAAATAACAATAGTCAAATTTACACAAGTGAAATGAAATGAGCAAAAACCTAAAAAAAGAATAGGCATTATAATTTTAAAAATCATTACAGTAAGTGGTATGCAAAAATATAAATTCAATCTAAATACATATGTGAGTGAAAGTTGCTCAGTCGTGTCTGACTCTTGGTGACCCCATGTACTGTAGCCTGTCAGGCTCCTCTGTCCATGGAATTCTAGAGGCAAAAATACTGGCTCTCTGGGTAGCCATCCCCTTCTCCAGGGGATCTTCCTGACCTAGAGAGAAAACACAGGTCTCCCACATTGCAGGCACATTCTTTACCATCTGAGCCACCAGGGAAGCCCTAAATACATTTAAATGGATTCAAACATGTTTGTGAAAAAGAAATAAGCAGTAAATCAGTTGAATGCAAAAGCATGTGTTCCACAAAAGACAACAAATTATTGCCATTTTAAAAACAGGTCTACTCATAAAAGGCAAAAGGTAGCCCTAAGTAAAAACATGTGGATAAGATGGCAATTCACATAAATGATGGTCTATTATTACTAAGGAGGCAGAAGAATTTCTATGTTTGAAAAGCAGTGGGAGGGAGGCCAAAATAGACCAACTGATAGTTTTGACCACTTCCAGTTTATGCACTCTCATACAACCCAACAAATGCAGTATACACACATACAAGAATTAAATGGTGCATAGCAAACTTCCTTTAAAAATGATAACCCTTTGTTTGAAAGAACGCAATAAAAACAAGAATAAAGAGAGACTCATATAGGGAATCTGGAGTAGGAGAAGTGGTTGCAGTTTAGAGCAACCATAANTCATACAACCCAACAAATGCAGTATACACACATACAAGAATTAAATGGTGCATAGCAAACTTCCTTTAAAAATGATAACCCTTTGTTTGAAAGAACGCAATAAAAACAAGAATAAAGAGAGACTCATATAGGGAATCTGGAGTAGGAGAAGTGGTTGCAGTTTAGAGCAACCATAAAATAAATGGAGCCATGGAAATGGTACCTGACACACTTGTGTTGGGAGGGGAAGAGTGGAGACAGAGAAGCTGCCTGTATCTCTAGTTTCAGCAACAAGACTTGTCAAGGTATCTAAAATACATTTCATGCTCCCTTTCTTCCACCTGTTGGAGTGAGTTTTCTGGCCTTTTCTTAGCCAGAGGAGAAAGAAATTATAAAAGAAGGGATGTAGAAAAAAAAAGAAAAATAATAGAACACTCAGAAGCCAGTATGTGAAACAATTTGCATGGACAGTTTACAGTAGGGAAAGTAGCTAATAAGTCCCCAGATATATTCAGCTCATAGGTAGTGAACTAACTGCAAAGTTAACCCCTTTACCATATGCCTGTTTGTATAGTAAATGCAATTTTTAAACAAGTGAACACTCAAATCTGAGTAAAGACTCTGTGACATGTGTGTCTCAAGAACTGTATTTCCAGGTAGTTACTACAGCCATTGATCTGGATCTTCCTTATGAATGCTCCAATATATTGCATCTTAAAAATTGAAAAGTAAATAAAATGTTGTCATTTTACTACAAATCACTTCTAACCAAATCGTTTATTTCCTACTCCCATCAACTGCAAAAGTCCTTGGAAACATTCAAATTTTACTGATCACTATGCCTCCCATTCGGAGAAGGCAATGGCATCCCACTCCAGTACTCTTGCCTGGAAACTCCCATGGATGGAGGAGCCTGGTAGGCTGCAGTTCATGGGGTCGCTGAGTCAGACACGACTGAGTGACTTCACTTTCACTTTTCACTTTCATGCATTGGAGAAGGAAATGGCAATCCACTCCAGTGTTCTTACCTGGAGAATCCCAGGGATGGCGGAGCCCAATGGGCTGCCATCTGTGGGGTTGCACAGAGTTGGACATGACTGAAGCGACTTAGCAGCAGCAGCATGCCTCCCATTTCCTCTTGAGTCTTTTCCAACTAGATTTGCATTCATATAACTTAATTATCAACTGTAATTTTTGTATTTCTGAATTCATAGGTACTTTTCTTTTAAGTTGTTAAATACATTTGTTATAAATTAATCAAGCAAGCAAGCAAACATGGAGATCTCTTGGCTCTGGGTCAGTTGCTTAGTTTCCAGGGGACTCCAGATAAATAGTGTTGAGTTTCATTCTCTGTGACTTTCTCCTTTACTGGTTATTTCTTGCTTGGACTCACCTGAGTAGGAAGTCTGAGATGAAGGTCTCTGTGTGAAAGTCCAAATTCTTCCCTGAATGGTTGATGATGTTGACTGAAGTCCTGTCTTTAAACAAGAGATGATTAGGAAGCATGGAAGCAAAACCAGGCTTGGGAATCTAAATGAAAAACCATGCCTTCTCCAGCTCAAGATAGAATTGCTCAGACATTGCAACAGAGGAGATGTTTATAGTTCCTTATGTTTTCTGTATCTCCTCATTATTTTCAGCACATTTTCCATTGTTACTCCAACCCTTGAACACATCATTTCCTCAGGGAAATTTGTCTGGACAGAATGGAAATTTTCCATGCTGATTTGCCATTCCCAGGTGAACATGTTAGAAATCAGGTGTATCTGATTCTTATTGTTACTCCATGAAGTCTCCTTTCTCCCAGAGGTCTGACATTGAAACTTTTTTTACAACACTTAGTCAAAGTTTTCTTCCATGTCTAAGTCTGAGGAACCTATCTTGACTAGGTTACTTGGCCCTCAGAAGCACTGGCTTGTGATGGGAACACAACTCTTGATATATCTCCAGAAAATTACTGCTGCTTCTTTGATAAGTGAGAGAAGTGTGTGCCTTGTTTTAAAACCATGGGTAAAATAATCCTAGGCTTCATAATGCCTTTAACACATCAATAGGATTTATATGCTTTAAGTGCCTATGAAAAGTTGATATTTAGTCCTTTATTTATAAAACATTTGATAATTATAAGATATCCACTTAGATTTTCTAATACATCATAGGCTGAGCTTAGAATCTTACATATTATTTCATTTATTTTTTGCAGTAGTCCACCTTATGAGGATTGTACAACAATGAGCCTCCTTCTAAATTTGCAGTGATTGCAATTTGGGTGATTGGCCTAAAACTTACGAACTGAGTAAGGAGTGTGTTTTGATTAGACCACAAGATATTTCTATTTCTCTCACTCCAGGCTCTGGCTTCTCAATCAGAGATGATTTCATCTTCTGAAGACACTTGGCAATATCTGGAGAAATTGTTGATTGTCATATTAGGGGAAGTGCTACTCACTGATAGTGGGTTCAGGCCAGGGATACAGCTCAACAGTCTGCAAAGTAAAAACTGCCCCCACCCTAGAGAGTTATCCAGCACAATATCAACAGTAGTGAAGTTCAGGAATACCAGTCTGAGCAAGCACTTCTTCCAACATAGATGTATACATGAATCACTAGGGTATCGTGTTTAAATGAAGATTCAAATTTGGCAGGACTTTTAAAGTGCTACACTCAATATGTCAAAAAAAAAAAAAAAGGAAAGCTGAGCACCAAAGAATTGATACTTTCAAGTTGTGGTGTTGGAGAAGACTCTTGAGAGTCCTTTGGACTGCAAGGAGATCAAACCAGTTGATCCTAAAGAAAATCGACCCTGAATATTCATTGGAAGGGCTGTTGCTGAAGCTCCAATTCTTTGGCCCCTTGATGTGAAGGGCCAACTCATTGCAAGAGACCCTGATGATGGGAAAGATTGAAGGCAACTGGAGAAGGGGGCAGCAGAGGATGGGATGGCTAGATAGCATCGTTGACTCAATGGACATGAATTTGAGCAAACTCCCATAGATAGTCAGGGACAGAGGAGCCTGGCATCCTGCAGTCCATGAGTTTGCAAAGAGTAAGGCATGACTTAGCAACTGAAAACCAACAGGGCTACCCAGAGATCCTGCATTTGTAATAAATTCCTAGATGTTGATATTGTAAGTCTTACTTTTTGGATCACACTCTGAATGTCAGTACTATGGTCCAGAGTGAGGTGTAGGTCTTTTAGGTCTTCTCTATTAAGAATATTCCTTTCCACCTCTGGTCTGATGTAAGGTGGTCGAATATTGAACTCAGTCAGTCTACTACAGCATATACAATTTTACATATGCCTCTTTGGTATTTCACTCTTGGTAGGAAATAATAATTTTGACCTGTGCATCCTTTTGTGCAAGTGGATAGATTTCACCTAAGCAGTTATTTTCTAAGTTGATAATACTTTAGATATCACAGGAAATTACTTGGCACAGACAGATACTCACTTTGTTACAGTTGTTATGACTATGTCTGCATTGAGAATTGACTAAAATCATTGGGATTCCAGAGAATCTCTTAAAATAAGAAGGGAGTCCAGGAATACTCTGATCGTGGGTTGAATTGTGATTTTAAAGGCATATCTCCTCCCAGAATTCCACACAGGGCGGAGAGTGTTTGAGAGCCCACCATTCTGTGCCTTGTTCTACACAGGGACATAAACTCTGACCCCTTCATGCTGGCTCCATATTTTCTCAGGAAGAATTTTTAGACTCTCTTAAGCTATTTTACTGTTTCCATGGTCTACTCAGAATATGTGCAAAGCTGTCATTTCTTGGTGAATCATCGTATTTCTCCAACTCTTTTTATTTTCCTTTGTTGCAAGTCTGTAGCATAGAATTCATAAGCAATTGATGTCAGTAGTAGTATGAAATACTTGTGTTTGTTTCTGCCTTGAGTAGAATTTTTATTTTTCAAAATTACTGCATTACTCCCTTATTATCTTAAGAAGAATGTACCTCCCATCCATTACTTTGTGCCTTGAAGGTGCAAGTGGGAGGAATGCATGTCCCCACTTATGAATCTTGACATGACATGCTCAGAGCCTAAGGAGAAGCTGTAAGAGGCTTTGGAAGAGTCCATCATTTCTATTACTGTTACTGTTGCCCTCTTTCATGAGAATGGGCACTTTCCACCTAGGAGCTGGTCCACTGGTATGGCTCCCAGACATGCAGGTAGCCTAGCAGAATATGGCCAGAGCCATAGACATTTTGCACCATGCATCTAATATAATAATAGGTAAACAATAGTTATTTTAAGCCACCATGTTTAGGGAGTTGCTTGTTGCCACAGTAAAATTGACTATTATACTATTTTGTGTACATACTAAGTCACTTCAGTCATGTCTGACTCTTTGCAACCCTAAGGACCATAGCCCACCAAGTTCCTCTGTCCATGGGATCCTCCAGACAAGAATACTAGAGTGAGTTGCCATGCTCTCCTCTAAGGGATCTTCGTGTCCCAGGGATTGAACCCACATCTCTTGTGTCTGCTGAATTGGCAGGTGGGTTCTTTACCTCTAGCGCCACCTGGGAAGCCCTATGCCCCTTTCAGTTCAGTTCAGTTCAGTTCAGTCGCTCAGTCATGTCCAACTCTTTGCGACCCCATGAATCGCAGCATGCCAGGCCTCCCTGTTCATCACCATCTCTCGGAGTTCACTCAGACTCACGTCCATTGAGTCCGTGATGCCATCCAGCCATCTCATCCTCAGTTGTCCCCTTCTCCTCCTGCCCCCAATCCCTCCCAGCATCAGAGTCTTTTCCAGTGAGTCAACTCTTTGCTTGAGAATGCCAAAGTACTGGAGTTTCAGCTTTAGCATCATTATTCCTTCCAAAGAAATCCCAGGGTTGATCTCCTTCAGAATGGACTGGTTGGATCTCCTTGCAGTCCCATGATGTTTAATGATAATTAATATTTATCTACCAACTAAATGGATACTACAGGGTACAGACCTGTTCAAGTATGTATTCTCATGTGATGTGCATATGGGAATAAAATCTCTAAAAGAAAAACCACAGCCTGAAACATTTCAAATATTTAAAAATTTAATCCTGAGTACTTTCATCCAGTCCCCACTGGTTTAATTACTGATTTATGGAATGATAATAAAAATGAATACCTTTTTTTCTGAGCTCAAATTATTCTCAGTTTCCTTCCCAAACTCAAGAATCAAATAGACTTAGATACCAAAGAGCTACTTGTACTATTTGGGGCGGAAACTGGCAACCCAGTCCAGTATTCTTGCCTGAGAATCCTATAGATAGAGGAGCCATTGGGTTGCAAAGAATTAGACACAACTGATCGACTAATCTACACATACTTACACTATTACAACTTTTATTAGATATTATTTTTTATTTTTTCCTTTTAAAATTAATTAATAAATTTATTATTTTAATTTATTTATTTTAATTGGAGGCTAATTACTTTACAATATTGTAGTGGTTTTTGCCATACATTGACATGAGTCAGCCATGGGTGTACATGTGTTCCCCATCCTGAACCTCACTCCCACCTCACTCCCCATCCCATCTGTCAGGGTCATCCCAGTGCACCAGCCCTGGGCACCCTGTCTCATGTATCAAACCTGGACTGGCGATCTGTTTCACATATGATAATATACATGTTTCAGTGTATTTCTGTCAAATTATCCCACCCTTGCCTTCTCCCGCAGAGTCCAAAAGACTGTTCTATGCATCTGTATCTCTTTTGCTGTCTTGCATCAATACAATCTTTCTAAATTCCTTATATATGCATTAGTATACTGTATTGCTGGAGAAGGCAATGGCACCCCACTCCAGCACTCTTGCCTGGAAACTCCCATGGACGGAGGAGCCTGGTGGGCTGCAGTCCATGGGGTCGCTGAGTCAGACACGACTGAGCGACTTCACTTTCCCTTTTCACTTTCATGCAATTGGAGAAGGAAATGGCAACCCACTCCACTGTTCTTGCCTGGAGAATCCCAGGGATGGCGGAGCCCAATGGGCTGTCATCTGTGGGGTCGCACAGAGTCGGACACGACTGAAGCGACTTAGCAGCAGCATACTGTATTGCACACCTTTTATTAGATATTAAAGAAATATTCATTCTTTCCCCTCTCTCTCCCTCTCTCTATGTCTCTCCAAACAACATTAGAGAAAGTTGTAAAATTCAGTTCCTGTCTCGATTGTGGAAATCTGGAAAGCACTTTCTTTACCAGGAAAGGGACAGATAAACTATGAAATTGTATCTTTTCTTGAACCTATTGGAGAGTGGAAATCTCAGAGCAACCATCTATTCTGAAATCTCAGGCGAGTCAGGTGCATCCAATAAGAGTCAGGGGCTTGAGGAAGTGTTTTCTTGGGGGACTATCATGGGAGAAAGGTCATGTCAACATTCATCAGGCAAGGTTTCAGGTAAAATCTTGCTGTTGCTTAGTTGCTAAGTCATGTCTGACTCTTTGCGACCCCATGATCTGCAGCATGCCAAGCTTCCCTGTCCTTCACTATCTCTGTGAGTTTGCTCAAAAACTCATGTCCCTTGAGTCAGTGATGCCATTCAACCATCTCATCCTCTGTTACCCCCTTCTCCTCCTTCCCTCAATCTTTCAGCATCAGGGTCTTGTCCAAGAAGTCAGCTTCTCTCATCAGGTGGCCAAAGGATTGGTGCTTCAGCTTCAGCATCAGTTCTTCCAGTGGATATTGAGGGTTGATTTCCTTCAGGATTGACTGGTTTAATCTCCTTGCTCTCCAAGGGATCTCAAAATTCTCCAGCACCACAAGTCAAAAACATCAGTTCTTTAGTGCTCAGCCTCCTTTATGGTTCTACTCTCACATCTGTACATTACTACTGAAAATACTATAGCTTTGAGTATAGGAGCTTTGTTGGCAAAGTGATGTTTCTGCTTTATAATATGTTATCTAGGTTTGTCGGAGCTTTCCTTCCAAGAAGCAAGTGTCTTTTAATTTCATGGCTGCAGTCACCATCTGGGGTGGTTTTTGAGCCCAAGAAAATAAGTAAAAATCTTAAAGACTATTTAAAGATCAAGTGTGGATTGACTACCATGAGAATATAGAATTCCAGGAAATATTTCATTGCAATTCTCAGATAACTATGCAAATGGTGAGAGAATGTTTCACTGTCCACTTAAAGCCCTTGGATACAGAGATCAAGATATGATAGTTGAAAACTGAGCTTTGAAATGTCAGAAATGATAGGAATAAAGAGGATATGGGTGGGACATATGCACCATTTAATAAGTTACTGATATTGATATATAGATATCCACTTCCTGAACCATTTTGCCAAAACATTATTTTCTTCATTGTTTTAGTGCTTTTGTCAAAAATCAATAGAGCAGATATGACTCATGTCTATTCATGACTCTGTTCCACTCCTCCATAAGTTTCTGTGTGCTAAGTCCCTTCTGTCATGTCTGACTCTTTTCAACCCCATGTACTGTAGCCTGTCAGGTTCCTCTGCCCATGGGGATTCTCCAGGCAAGAATACTAGAGTGGGTTGACATGCCCTTTTCCAGAGGGTCTTCCTCACTCAGAGACTGAACCCTCATCTCTTATGTGATCTGCATGGGCAGGTGGGTTCCTTACCCCTAGCGCCACCTGGGATGCCCCAAATCACAATGTCTTCATTATTACATTTTTAGAGCACTTGCTAGTGTGAAACCTTCAAAAAAATTTTTTTGCCTTTGGCAGTTCTTTGCATTTTCCATGTAAATATCAGAAATGATTAGCAATAACTACCCAAAAGAAAATTTGTAAAAAATTTTAGTTGAATTTCCATCTGTAGAACAGATTAGGTAGAACTGACATCATAACAATACTGAATCTTCCAATTCTTTAACCCAGTGTAGCAGGCAGAATTCTGAAACAGCTTCAAGATCCCTGTTTCTGCTTATGCATTCTAGATGCATCTCTCCTTGAGTGGGGATAAGTGAATTTAACACTCAATATTAGGATATACTTTATGGAAAAAAAATGAAAATATTTTCCAGATTTAATAAAATCTCAATTCAGTTTTCCTTGTGCTAATCAAGAGTGAGGTTATCCTGGTTTGGCCTGATGCAATCAAGTTAGCCCTTAAAAGAGACTGGGCCCTTTCTTAAATAAAAGTTGGGGGCAGAGGAATGATTCTGTGGCTGGCTTTTAAGTAGTGAGCTGCTGTCTTGTGAAATGGCTAAAAGTCGGGGCAGGTGTGCTCAGACGTTCAGCTATGGCTGACTCTTTGTGATGAATCATAGCCCACCAGGCTCCTTTTACCACGGAATTCTCCAGGCTACCCACTGGAGTGGGTTGCATCAGTTCAGGGGGCTGTACAAAATTCCATAAATTGGTAGTCTAACAACAACACACATTTATTTTTTTATAGTTCTAGAAATGTAAGATCAGGTGCAGGCATGATCAAAGTCCAAAGAAGGCTGTCTTCTGGATTGTAAATTAGAAGTTTTCCTATATCCTCATATGATGGAAAAGGACTAAACTTGCCCTCTAAACACCAAGGACTTTGCCAGGTGGCATTAGTTGTAAAGAGCCTGTCTCCAATGCAGGAGATGTAAGAGACCTGATTGGATCCCTGGGTCAGGAAGATCCCCTGAAAGAGGGCATGGCAACCCACTCCAGTATTCTTATCTGGTGAATCCCAAGGACAGAGAAGCCTGGCAGGCTACATGGGTCTGTAGGGTCACAAAGAGTCGGACACAACTGAAGGGACTTAGCATGCACGCTAAATGCCAAATTAAGATAAAAGAAAGATACCAAATAGACAGCCTAAATTTCTACATCAAGGAACTACAAAAAGAATGGCACACTAAGCCCAAAGTCAACAGAAGGAAGAAAATAAGTACTGGAGTAGAGAGAACTAAGACACAGGCTAGAAAGACAATTTAAAAATTAATGAAACTAAGAGGTGGTTTTTGAGAAGACAGACAACGTTGGTGATCTTTTGGCTAGACTAAGAAAAAAGAGGAATGACTAAGAAGAGTTTATGTGAAAGAGGAGACATAACAGCTGATACCACACAAAGACAAAGAATCATGAGACCATCATAAACAATTACATATCAACAAGTTAAGTAACTGAGAGGTAGTGAATCAATACCTAGAAACACTCAAGTTACCAAGACTGATTCATGAAGAAACAGAATATCTGAACAGACCAATGCCTAGAAAGGTGCTTGAATCAGTATTAAACAAAAGCCCCAAGCATCCAGTATCATGCATCAAACCTGGACTGGCGATTCATTTCATATATGATATTATACATGATACTGGATGCTTGGGGCTGGTGCACTGGGACGACCCAGAGGGATGGTACGGGGAGGGAGAGGGAGGGGGGTTCAGGATGGGGAACACGTGTATACCTGTGGCGGATTCATGTTGATGTATGGCAAAACCAATACAATATTGTAAAGTAATTAACCTCCAATTAAAATAAATACATTTATATTAAAAAAAGAAAAGCCCCATGTAAGATGGCTTCAATGTTGAATTATACCAATCCTTCTCAAAATCTAAAATGTTGATAAGGAGGTAGCACTTTCTAAGTCATTTGACAAAGTCAAAATTACTCTGACATCTAAGCCAAATAAAAACACTACAAGGAAAGAAAATTACAGAACAATATTCCTGGGAAACAGATGCAAAGTATTCCCTCTCCGCAAAATGCCAGTTTAAAAAAAATTCCTGATGCAGGATACAGGATGCTTGGGGCTGGTGCACTGGGATGAACCAGAGGGGTGGTACAGGGAGCGAGGTGGGAAGGGGGTTCAGGATGGGGAACATGTGTACACCCGTGGCGGCTTCGATGTGTGGCAAAGCCAATACAACATTGTAAAGTAATTAGCTTCCAATTAAAATAAATAAATTTAAGTTAAAAAAAATTCCATAGCACATGATAAATATTATACACTGAATTCAAATGAGATTTCCCCCTGAGATTCAAGGATATCTCAACATATATAAATCCATAAATGTAATACACCAATTAACAGAATGAAGAATAAAAAATATAATCGCTAAAGACTGAGAAAAATTTTTTGACAAAATTAAACATCCTTTATGATAATGCGTGTGCATGCGCAGTAGCTTCAGTCATGCCTGAATCTTTGCGACCCTAGGCACTGTAGCCTTCCAGGCATCTCAGTCCGTGGGATTTTCCAGACAAAAATACTGGAGTGGCTTGCCATGCCCTCCTAGGGGATCTTCCCAACCCAGGGATCAAAGATGCATTACCCTGCGTCCCTGCATTGCAGGCAGATTCTTAATGAGAATCTGCTGAGCTGCCAAGGAAGCCCTATTATGGTAATAGCTTTCAACAAATGGGTTTCAAATAAATGTACCTCTACAGTTTTTTATAATAAAGACATTATATGACAACCTCACAGGTAACAGCAAACTCAAATATGAAAAGTGAAAGCTTTCCTCCTAAGTTGAAAGACAAAAATGCCCATTCTTGCTAGTTCTATACAACATACGCTGGAAGTTTTCTGCAGAGGAATTAGGCAACAAATGAACAAAAAGCATCCAATTCAATAAAGAAATATCAACGTAAGCTGTATTAGTAGATGACATTATCACATACATAGAAAATACTAAAGAATCCATTAAAAAAGACTTATAACTAATACTTGAATAAAGTTGTAGGGTAAAAAATGACCGTATAAACATAAGCTGTATTTCTACACAATAATGCCAAACTATCAGAGCTAAAAAAATTAAATAAATAAGAAAAGCAATTTTGTTTATAATAGCATCCAAAAGTCTAAAATATTTATAAATAAATTTTACCAAGGAAGTGAAAGACATGTATGCTACAAACTGTATGATGCTGTTGAGAGAAATTAAATAAGATCAATAAATGAAGAGGTATAAAGTGTCCATTGGAGAAGAAAATGGCAATCCACTCCAGCATTCTTGCCTGGAGAATCCCATGGATAGAGAAGCCTAATAGGTTACAGTCCATGGGGTCGCAAAGAGTCGGACACGATTGAGTGACTTCACCTCACCTCAAAGTGTCCATGATTTGTGAAACTTTATATTATTAAAATGTTCATACTACCCAAAGCATCCTACAGACTCAATGCAGCCCCTATAAAAAATTTAAATGCATTATTCACAATAAAGCTTGGTAGACTGAGCTACTTAATTTGTACAGAGGAGTTGAATTCAGATAAATGGAAATTCTAGGAAATAAATAGAATGAGCAAGTTCTGCTCCCACAGTCAGATCGTGTCTGACTCCTTGTGACTCCATGAATCGCAGCACGCCAGGCCTCCCTGTCCATCACCAAATCCCAGAGTTCACTCAAACTCATGTCCATCTAGTCGGTGATGCCATCCAGCCATCTCATCCTCGGTCGTCTCCTTCTCCTCCTGCCCCCAATCCCTCCCAGCATCAGAGTCTTTTCCAATGAGTCAGCTCTTCACATGAGGTGGCCAAAGTACTGGAGTTTCAGCTTTAGCATCATTCCTTCCAAAGAAATCCCAGGGCTGATCTCCTTCAGAATGGAATGGTTGGATCTCCTTGCAGTCCAAGGGACTCTCAAGAGTCTTGTCCAACACCAAAATTCAAAAGCATCAATTCTTCAGTGCTCAGCTTTCTTCACAGTCAGAATGGCCATCATCAAAAAGCCCCAAAATAATACATATTGGATAGAGTATAGAACAAGGAATCCCTCTACAATGTTAGTGGGGATGTAAATAGGTGTAGTCACTGTGGAGAACAGTATGCAGGTTCTTTAAAAAAAACACATAACAACAACAACTAAAATAGAGCTAACATATAACCCTGCAACCCCACTCCTGGGGATATGTATGGAGAAAACTATAATTGGAAAAGATACATTCATTTTAATGTTCATTGCAGCACTATTTACAAAAACCAAGACGTGGAAGCAACCTAGATATACTTCAACAGTTGAATAGATAAAGATGTGGACCCTATATACAATGGACTATTAGTCATAAATAATACCATTTGCAGCAACATGGATGAACCTGGAGATTATCATTATAAAGGAAGTAAATCGGATAGAGAAGGAAACATATCATATGATATTATTCATACATGTAATCTTATAAAAAATACAAATGAATGTATTTACAAAACAGATATAGAGTCAAAGATACAGGAAACAAACTTATGATTACCAAAATGGAAAGAGGAAGGGGTAAATTAGGAGGCTAGGATTAAGAAATACACACTACTGTATATAAAATAGATAACAAAAAAGACCTACACTATAGCACAGAACCATACTCAGTATTTTGTAGTAACCTTTTAGGAAAAGAATCTGAAAAACAATGTGTGTATGCGTATAGTAGTGAAGTCGCTCAGTCGTGTCCGACTCTTTGCGACCCCGTGGACTGTAGTCTACCAGGCTCCTCCGTCCATGGGATTTTCCAGGCAATAGTCCTGGAGTGGGTTGCCATTTCCTTCTCCAGGGGATCTTCCCAACCCAGGGCTCAAACCTGGGTCTCTCTCATTGTAGACAGATGCTTTACCATCTGAGCCACCAGGGAAGCCCGTGTGTGTGTATACACATATGTATACATGTGTGTGTATACACATATGTATATATGTGTGTGTTTGTGTATACACATATGTATATACGTGTGTGTGTGTAAAATTGAACGACTGTGCTGTACACCTGCAACTATATGATACTGTAAATCAACTATACTTCAATAAAAAAGAATAAAGTAAAACTGAATAAATAAAACACAAAATATCAAAGTGCATCATACATGCATGCTTGCTAAGTCACTTCAGTCATGTCTGACTCTTTGTGACTCACTCTGTGGACTGTAGCCTGCCAGGCTCCTTTATCCTTGGGGCTTTTCAAGCAAGAATGCTGGAGTGGGTTGCCATTTCCTTCTCCAGGGGATCTTCTCAACCCAGGGATTGAACCCATGTCTCCTGTACTGGCAGGTAGATTCTTTTCCACTAAAACACCTGGGAAGCCCGCATGCAATCTTGGATTGAATTCAAAAGAATGAGTTCCACAAGATGGCTGCAAATGATTGATTGATATTTAAAAATAGATCTAATCAGTAAAGGCAAAAGGTAACAGTAATAAAGGATATGTGAAGTAAGATGGCAATGCATCTAAAAGGTGGTTTATTACATCTATGAATGTAGAACAACTTTCTATGCTTGAAAAGCCATGGAAGGGAGGACAAAATATAGATAGATTTGATATAGATAGTCAAATCTATCTATTCAAAATTCATAAAGTTTCACACAACCCAACACACACGTTGTATATACAAATAAGATGTAAATGTCAAATAGCACCCTTGTTTTAAAAATTGAAGGAATGAAATAAAAAAAAAAGAATAAAGGAGACTAGGGATTGATAATCCTGAGTAGTGGAAGTAGTTGAAGCTTACTGCAGCTTTGGGTGAAGTGGAGTCACAGAAATGGTGCCTGACACACCTGCGTGGGGGAAGGGAAGAGTGGAGAGAGGGTGAGATGTATGAAAGAGTAATATGGAAACTTACATTACCATATGTAAAATAGATGGCCAGTGGGAACTTGCTGTATGGCTCAGGAAGCTCAAACAGGGGCTCTGTATCAATCTAGAGGGGTAAGATGGGGAAGGAGATGGAGGGAGTTTCAAAAGACAGGGGATATATGTATACCTATGACTGATTCATGTTGAGGTTTGACAGAAAACAGCAAAAATCTGTAAAACAATTATCCTTCAGTAAAAAAACAAGTTAATTAAAAAAAAAAGAGAGAGAGAGAGAGAGAGAGAAGTAGCACATATCTCTATTTCCAGCAACAAGACTTGTCAAGGTATTTAAAATACATCTCAGTCTTCCATTTTTCCTTATGTTGGAGCACAATTCCTGGCCTTTTATCTCAGAGATAGAAATGAAATAAGTTATGAAGGAAATTATATGGAAAAAAAATAAAGCAGAAAAAGTAAAAGCACTCAGACACCAATACTTAAAGCAAAGAACATCCATAGACAATTTTCAGTACAGAAAGTAAATGGCAAATAAACCCTCAGATACATCCAGTCTTCCAGGTAATAAAATCATTGCAAAGTAAAACTCGTTATCATCTTCTTGTTTGCACTATAGTAAACGCAATTTTTCCAAGTGAATACTTGGTGTGAGAGAAGACTCTATGAAATATGAATCTCAATAACTGAACTTGCAATTTCATAGTTACCTCTATTGATCTGGATCTTCCTAATAAAGACAGAACATCATCAAATATACCTTATGTTAAAATTTAAAAAAATAAAATGTTCTCACCTAATAGCAAATTCTTCCTTACCTGTCTATTTTCCTACACCCGTATGTTGCAAAATTCTGGAAAATTTCAGAGTTTCTGTTTCTTCTTGAGTCTCATCCAACAGATTTTCATTCCCAAAACTTAATAGGGAGCAGTATTCCTTGTATTGCCAAATCTGATAGAGACTTATCACTAAATAAACAGATTAATTTGCCAATCAAGCAAACAAACATGGAGATCTCACAGCTCTGGGCTAGCTGTTTGGATTTTCAAGTGACCTCAGGTAAATAATGGAGCTTCCTTGCTGGCTCAGAGGTTAAGGCATCTGCCTGCAATGCGGGAGACCTGGGTTCGATCCCTGGGTCAGGAAGGTTCTCTGGAGAAGGAAATGGCAACCCACTCCAGTATTCTTCTCTGGAGAATCACATGGATGGTGGAGCCTGGTGGGCTATAGTCCATGGGGTCGCAAAGAGTCGCACATGACTGAGCGACTTCACTTGGTTCAGGCAAATAATATTGGGTTTAATCCTCTCTGACTTTTTCCTGTAGTGTCTACCGGACTTTTATACTCACCTGGATGGAAAGTCTTAGAGGAAGTTCTCCATGTGGAAGTCCAAATTTCTCCCTGGATGCTTGATGAAGCATCTGGCGCTAAAGCTCTGTCTCCAGACAAGAAAGAAGGAAGGAGTACCTGAGCTTAATTTAGGAATCCAAATGAAAAAACTATGTTCCCTCCAGCTCAAGGTTGAACTTGCTCACTCATTGCAGCAGTGGAGAGATTTAAAGCTCTGTATATTCACTGTATCTGCTCGTTTTCATTACTCCAACCCTGAGCATATTTCCCCATGGGAGCATGTCTGGACAGAATAGAAATTTTCTTTGCTGATTTGCTGTTCCCAAGAGATTAGTTTAGATGTCAGGTCTATCCAGTGCTTATTGCTATTCTATGAACTCTTCTGGCTTCCAAGGGTGAAAAATGGATCCTTTTTAGCAATCTTGATTTACAATCTTGAGTCAGGTTTTTCCAAACCTGAGCCAGAGAAGCCTGTCTTGACTAGGTCCTGTGAGTCTGAAGTATTGACTTGTGGTAGGAACATAGCTCCTGATATCTCCAGAAAATTTTTATTTATTTCTTCAATAAAAGAACTGTGTTCCTTTGCTATAAAATTGTCATTAAAATAATCCTTGTTTTATAAGGATTCTAAAAACAAAAAAGGATGCTTTTGATACATCAGTCAAGAGTTTCATGCTTTTAACATAAATGAAAATTTGGCATTTGAATTGCATTTACTATGCAGACAGGCAGATGATAAAGGTTTTCCTTTGCAATGATTTTATTGCCTGGAATATTGGATATATTTTGGGGTTTATTAGCCATTTACTTTCTGTATTGCAAATAAAGTCCTCTACTTATTAAAAAATTGATAATCATAAAAGGCACGGTTAGATCTTTTAATGCACTATGAGGTGAGCTTAGAAACTTATATGTATTGTCTCATTCATTTTTTTTGCAAAAGTCCGACCAATGGGGATGGAACAATTATGAGCTTCATTCTAAATCTGATGAATTGTGGTTCAGAAATGTTACATGGTTGTTCCAAAGTTATGAACTGAGTGAGGGATGCACTTAGCTTAGAATACAAAATACTTCTTAATTCTCTTCCACCAGGCCAATGGTCTCAATCAGAGATGATTTTGTCTCCAGAGGACCCTTGGGGATATAGGGATAAATAGTTGATTTTCCCACAAGGGGAAGTGTTCCTGGACATAGTGGGTTGAATCCAAGGATGCAGGTAAGCAAACTGCAAAGTACAGGACAGCCCCCACCACAAGAAAGTATCCATCACGTCAACAGTGGTGAGGTTGAGAAACACGGTTCTTCACAAGACATTTCTCCCCAAATCAGTGTGTATATGAATCACTAGGGAATCTTGTTAAATACAAGATTTTGATTTGACAGGACTAGCACCCCACTCCAGTATTCTTGCCTGGAAAATCCCATGGATGCAGGAGCCTGGTAGGCTGCAGTCCATGGGGTCGCTAAGAGTCGGACACGACTGAATGACTTCACTTTCACTCTTCACTTTCACGCATTGGAGAAGGAAATGGCAACCCACTCCAGTGTTCCTGCCTGGAGAATCCCAGGGACGGGGGAGCCTGGTGGGCTGCTGTCTATGGGGTCACACAGAGTCAGACACGATTGAAGCGACTTGGCAGCAGTAGCAGCAGCAGAGTGTCCCAGAGATTCTGCATTCATAACAATCTCCCAGATGTTGTTGATGTTGCAGGTCTTGTTCTTTGGAAGAGTCTTTGTGTATCAGTACTGTGGTCCAGTGTTAGAGTCAGGTGGAGGTATTTTCCTGGGTGGTGCGAGTGGTAAACAACATGCCTGTCAGTGAAGGAGACAGAAGAGACATGGATTTGATCCCTGGCTCAGGAAGATCCCCTGGAGGAGGGCATGGCAACCCACTCCAGTATTCTTGCCTGCAGAATCCCACAGACAGAGGACCCTAGTGGGCTCAGTCCAGGGGGTCCCAAAGAGTCAGACATGACTGAAGCGACACAGCATGCATCCACATGCGCATAGGTGTTTTAGTTCTTCTCCATCAAGAATCTTCCTTCTCATTTTATGTCTGATGTAAGGTGATCAAATGCTGGACCAATATCAAATGTGGTGGTCAAATGCCATTCTGCTTCTCCCTTAACAAATGTACACACATCTCTGGAGTATTTCTCTCTGGACAGATGGTAAAACGTTTAGGCCTTGTTTCCTCTTATGTTGTTGTTGTTTAGTCACTCGGTCTTGTCTGACTCTTTTGCGACCCCATGGACTGTGGCCTGTCGGGTTCCTCTGTCCATGGGATTTTGTGCCATTTCCTTCTCCAGTTTCCTCTTACATGACTAGGGAAAATCCTCCTAAGGAGTAGGTCAAGAAGTTTTCAATATTTCAGAGCTTATAGAAAATCACCTGGCAGAAAACAGTTGCTCACTTCACTGCAGCTATTATGACTGTGGTGTAGATGGCTCAGGAAGATCCCCTGGAGGAGGGCATGGCAACCCACTCCAGTATTCTTGCCTGCAGAATCCCACAGACAGAGGAGCCTAGTGGGCTCAGTCCGGGGGTCCCAAAGAGTCAGACATGACTGAAGCAACACAGCATGCATCCACATGCTCATAGGTGTTTTAGTTCTTCTCCATCAAGAATCTTCCTTCTCACATTATGTCTGATGTAAGATGATCAAATGCTGGACCAATATCAAATGTGGTGGTCAAAGGCCATTCTGTTTCTCCCTTAACAAATGTACACAGATCTCTGGAGCATTTCCCTCTGGACAGATGGTAAAACGTTTAGGCCTTGTTTCCTCTTATGTTGTTGTTGTTGTTTAGTCACTCAGTCTTGTCTGACTCTTCTGCGACCCCATGGACTGTGGCCCGTCGGGTTCCTCTGTCCATGGGATTTTGTGCCATTTCCTTCTCCAGTTTCCTCTTACATGACTAGGGAAAATACTCCTAAGGAGTAGGTCGAGAAGTTTTTAATATTTCAGAGCTTATAGAAAATCACCTGGCAGAAAACAGTTGCTCACTTCACTGCAGCTATTATGACTGTGGTGTAGGAGAAGACTTTTGGGATTCCCTTGGACAGCAAGGTGATCAAACTTGTCAATCCTAAAAGAAATCAGTCCTGAATATTCATTGGAAGGACTGATGCTGAAGCTGAAACTCCAATAGTTTGACCACTTGATTCAAAGGACTGACTCACTAGAAAAGACCCTGATGCTGGGCAAAATTGAAGGTAGGAGGAGAAGGGGACAACAGAGGATGAGATGGTTGGATGGCATCACCAACTCAATGGACTTGAGTTTGAGTAAGCTCCGGGAATTTGTGATGGACAGGGTGGCCTGGCGAGCTACAGTCCATGGGGTCACAAAGAGTCAGACTCAACTGAGCAGCTGAACTGAATATGTTCTAATTTTATTGGAACCACTTTATGCCTCCAAATCAAATTTTACCCACTTAATTCCATTCTCATCACTTAATTGTCAAGAATGATATCTGTATTGCTAGGTCTAAAAAAAATAGAAAATTTAAAAGATAAAAGAAAAAAGAAGTCAAAACTAAATATAAATACATTATATAATATTCTTGTATTGATGACATTTCCCTCTTGTTACTCCAGCCTCAAGCATGTGATTTACCCCAGTGCACTGGTCTAGACAGAAGTTCCTCTTAATGATTCTCTGTTCCCAAGATTCTCTGTTCCCTGATTCACAAATCAGGTGAATACTATTAATATCAATCCTTCTCCATGAACTCTTGTGCCATCTAGAGGTGTAACCTCCTAGTACCTTATTCTACCATAAGTCCACATTTTCTCAAAAATCCAAGACTGAGAAACCTGTCTTGATTCGGTCCTTCAGATCTTCAAAGCATTAATTTGTGGTGGCGACAGAGTCCTATATCTGCAGAAGCAAGTTAACTAGGAATTGTTTAGCACCCGGTTCCGCATGAATGTGCAGTGCATGACAGGCAGGGGAAGCCCACCACGTCCCAGGACAAAGGGTTCCCTGCACTAGATCCCGGTTGGGTAGCGGGACAGGACATGCCATGCTACACCCCAAGGGTCGTGGGCGGTGACCCGTCGGTGGGGATGGCAGGGGACCAGCTATCCGAGGCTCCCTTGGCGCTGCCGAATCCTTCAGCCTGGGTTGGATTCTGACTTAGAGGCGTTCAGTCATAATCCCACAGATAGTAGTTTCGCCCCATTGGCTCCTCAGCCAAGCACAAACACCAAGTTTTAGCTTTTGTTTTAAAGTCTGTTTTTCCTCCTAAGATAATGTTCCCCATATCTCCTATTTCTTTTGCTTTCTATATGCATGAAATATCTTTTCCATCCTTTTACTATCATTCTTTGTGTGACTTTGTCTCTGAAGTGAGTTTCTTATAAACAGCATAGAGAAGATAGAAGAGTCTTTTTTTTAAACTCAATCAGCCACCCTATATCTTTAATTGAAACATTTAGCCCATTGACATTTAAAATATTAATGATAAATATATGCTTATTGACATTTTGTTATCCATTTTCCAGTGTTTGTAGTTCTTTTGAAAATATCTGAGATAATACATATGTCTCCTGGGGCTTCCCCAGTGGCTCAGTGGTAAAGAAACTGCCTGCAATGCAGGAGACATGGCCTCAATGCCTGGGTTGGGAAGATCCCCTGGTGGAGGGCAGGGCAACCCACTACAGTATATTCACCTGGAGAATCCATGGCTGTGGTCCACGGGGTCACAAAGGGTGAGACACAGCTGAAGCAACTGAGCACTCATGCGTGTGCATTTATCATCTGAGATGAAATTACTCATAAGTAATCCATGTAGCACCATGAAATTAACCAGAATTTCAAAAAGTCTTTCTGCTCTTAGGCTAGGAAAAACTTTGTGAAAATAGGAAAGTGGATCATGGGGATAACTGTCTTTTCATTAGATAGAAAAGAAAGCTTCAAAAAGTGAGTGCACAATTTATTTAAAGTGTAAAAGTCAAAGAAACAGAAATTCCAGGAAATGAATAGAAAAAGCAAGTTCCACATCCACTATCTAATCAAAGAATAGGAGTTTTTGTTCCAAAGCTTGAGCTCTTCTTCAAGGATGCTTCTTCAAACCCAGAGCAATTTCCCTTTTTATAACTGCCATGTGAATGGCTCTTTTCAGAGCTCTTTTTATGTCTTTGTTTCTGAGACTGTAGATGAAGGGGTTCAGCATGGGTGTGACAACGGTGTACATCACGGAGGCTGTTGTGCTTGAATGAGAGTTGTGGGGAGCAGTAGCAGAGCTAAGGTACACTCCTAGGCTTGAGCAATAATATAAGGAGACAACTGAGAGGTGAGATGCACAGATGGAGACTGCTTTATATTTCCCCTGAGGTGACGAGATTCCACGTATGGAGAACATTATCTTAGAGTAAGAGTAAAGGATACCAGCGAGGGCACCACCACCCAACAGCACTGCTGTAAAATACAAAATAGCATCATTAAGAAGCGTATCACCACAGGCAAGCTGGACAATCTGCTTGATTTCACAGAAAAAGTGAGGGATTTCCAAATCTGTACAGAAAGACAGCCGTAACACAAGTAAGGTTTCTAACAAGGCATGCAGGGTACTAATGATCCAGGATAGCAGAACCAAAAGTCCACAGAGTCGAGGGTTCATGATGACTGTGTAGTGCAGGGGGTGGCAGATGGCCACATACCGGTCATAGGCCATCACGGTCAGAAGAAAATCATCCAACACTGCAAAGAGCACGTAAAAATACATCTGACTGATGCAGCCTTCATAGGATATAGCTTTTCTCTGGTTCTGTAAATTTATTAACATCTTTAGGATTGTTGTGGTGGTGAAACAGATGTCTATAAAGGACAGGTTGGAGAGGAAGAAATACATGGGGGTGTGGAGGTGGGAGTCTGAGCTGATGGCCAGGATGATGAGCAGGTTTCCAAACCCATTGATCAGGTACATTAAGAGGAAAAGCCCAAATATAAGGGGCTGTAGCTCTGGTTTCATTGATAATCCCTGAAGAAGAAATTCTGAATCGTGTGTATCATTTCCTGGTATCATGTTGTGGTGTTGATGACTAGGAATGAAAAAATAAATTGCGTGAATCATTTTTACCCAAATAGACATTATTCATTTGAAAATGCTACAATTGCATCCGTATCTATCTCTACCTACCTACCGATCTATTTATTCATCCATCTTTTCATCTGTATTTTTTATGAATCCTCACATTTTAAGGATGTTTCGTGACATCTCTGACTAGGAATTCTGTTAAAGAGAGAGGCATAATACTGACCTAAGTGGAAAAAAGAGATCTAAATTGCTAAGGTAGTCCCAGTTAGATTATGATGTAGAGAAAGCTTTCAGATTTTCTCTCAAGGGATCATGCATTACACAGTTTTAATAAGAAACATTTTTATCCATTTGAGGAATGTATGCTGAATAGTAGCCATTTTCTAGGTTTAAAATTCTGAGAAAGAAAAGCCAAAAAATAATGATAAAGAATATAAGCACATAAATATCTTATATCATGCCACATGATGACAGGTTCTATGAATAGTGTAAAGAAGTGTAAAAACAGTGGATGAGGGTGCTTTTTTTAAAACTGAGAGTTCAGGAAGACCTAAAAATGGAGAAGATAAAGTTATACTAGATGTTGTTAAGATATATCCATCTAAAATAGACAAACTGACATATATAAAGCAAGTATTAGGAGAGCTAAATGGAGAAATTGGCAGCAGCACAATAACAGAGGAGGACTTTGACACTCCTTTTACATCACTGCATAGCTCACTGAGACAGAAAATCAACAAGAAACAACAGCCTTATGTTCTCATTAGGCCAGATGGACATGATAGTTTTGTACAGAACATTCCATCCAAATGCAGAAGAATATACATTCTTCTCAAGTGCACGTGGAACTTTCTCAAGAGTATTGTTTCCCATATGTTGGGAAACAATAGAGTCTTAATAAATTCAGAAGACTGAAATTTCATCAGTCATTTTCTGATCACAATGGTATGAAACTACAAATCAGCTATAGAAGAAAACTGAAAAAAATCAAGAATATATGCAGGCTAAACAACATGTTACTGAACAACTATTGGTCAATTGAGAAATCAAAGGAGTCATTAAGAAAAATATCTGAAGACAAATAAAAATGAAAATGTGGCATATCTAAATCTCTGAGATGAGCAAAAGAATGAGAGGGAAATTTATAAGAATACAGACCTACCTCAAGATACAAGAATTCTCTCAACAAACAATCTAACTTTATACCTAAAGGAAGTAGAAAAAGAAGACACAGCTCAAGTTCAGTATAAAGAATGAAATAATAAAAATCAGAGAAGAAATTAATGAAATAAGGACTATAAAAATAGGAATGATCAGTCATACTAACAGCTGGTACTTTGAAAAGACAAACAAAATTGGCAAACCTTTACTAGATTCACTAAAAAAAAAAAAGAGAGGCAGAAGTCTTTGATTAACAAAATCAGAAATGAAAAAGGAGAAATGGCAATGAATACCTGAGAAATACAAAAGATTATGAACAGCTATAAGTCAACAAATTGGACAACCTAGAAAACATGAACAAAATCTTAGAATTATATGACATTTCATGACTGAATCATGAAAGGACAGAACATTTGAACAGACCTATCATTTAGTACAGATATTCAAGTCAATGTATGGCAAAACCAACACAATATTGTAAAGTAAAATAAATAAATTAATTAAATTTAAAAAGTGCAGATATTAAAACAGTAACCAAAAAGCTCCCCCAAATCAAAAGTTCTGGACCAGACAGCTTCAGGGGTGAATTCTTTGAAACACTACCTATCCTCCCCAAATTCTTCCAAAAATTAAAAGAGAGAAAACTATCCTTAATAATTTCATGAGACCAAATTTACCCTGATTCCCAAACCAAACTAGAACAACAACATGAGCAAAAAAAATATAGTCCAATAGATCTGAAGGACATAGAGCAAAAAGCTTCAACAAAATATTAACAAAAGAATACAACAGTTCTTAAAAGGACCACACACCATAAAAAAGTGTAGTCAAGAGGTTTATGTTTCTGGAATGCAAGGATGTTTCAACATCTGCAAATTAACATGGAAAACAGCAATAACATAATGAAGAATAAATATCATGTGATCAGTTTAGTAGATCCAGAAAAAGATGCTGATGTTGAAAGATTCATAAAAACTTTTACCATATAAGTTCTCAATACAGTGGGTATGAGGGAATTTATCTCAACATAATAAAACCCATATATGACAAACTCACTGCTAGCATCATAATCAATGTTGATAAACTAGATGCTATCTCTCTAAGATTAGAAACATGACAAAGGTACCCACTCTTCCTATTCTTATTCAGTATATTGTTGGGGTCCTAGCCAGTGTAATGAAGCAAGAAAATAAATAAAAGACATTTATTTTTTGGAATTGGAAGGGAAGTAAATCTATCATAAGTCGCAGATGACATAAATTTTTGAGTAGGAAACTCTAAAGATCCCACTAAATACTATTAGAAATAACAAATGAATACTATGAAGTTACAGGTATAAAATCAATATAAAAACTACAATGTTTATAAACATTGTAGAGTTAGGGATGGAGAACCGTCCATCCCTCTCTTTTTTTGTCTTTTATATTTTGTCCTACCTCCTTTCAAAGACAATGGGCTGGCTTTTTGGTTGCCTGGTGTCCTCTGCCAATGTTCAGAAGGTGTTTTGTGATATTTTCTCTGCGTTCAAATGACCTATAAATGAATTTGTGGGGGACAAACTGGTCTCCCTGTCCTATTCCTCCACCATCTTAGGGCCGCCTCCAGATTTTTATTTTAAAATTAAGTTTTATTGCAGTATAATTGCTTTACAATGTTGTGTTCCTAAATATTTTGCAAAGTGAGAATTTTGGTACCAGAAAAACATTCTTTAAATTTCAGATCTGCCTCATGTTACTTATTTTAACTTTTAGAGCCAAATGAAGCAATCTAAATGCTAATATACTCTCTTGAACATTGACGATAGAGGTATCCAATATTCTAAGGGGTCAGCAGCTTAGTCAATATATGTGAAAAGCTTAGCGTAGTTCCTTCCTGTTGGTAAGTGAATGACTATCACTGAGGATGAAATTTCTGGATTTTCCTTCTACCTCTCAAGTGCCTCCATTGTCCTTCCCTCCTTGGTCCACATTTCCATAACCTTATTCCAGTTCCTTGTCATCTCTCCTGCTTATCGCTGCTGGTACCCCTCTAGTAGATACCCACATTAATCCAGTGAGATCTTTCTAGATGAAAAAGCTGATCATGGAACTCTCAGAGTTACAGTCAATCCCAGTGACTCCCCATTGCAGAATGAAGCCAAATTTCTGTAGCTTCAACCAAGAGGCTCTCTCCGCATCTTTACTGCCAATTTCACCCTCACACTGGCCTGCTCTTTTCCACACTGATCTCATAAACCTAGGACTTGACTTACAGCTTCCCTGATGCGACAGTGTTAATTCTCAGTGTCATCATGCACCCGACTCTCTCTGCTTGGGGTCTCACCACAGGTCTATTTGGAGGTTTTTTTTTTAAATCTCTTCTCCAACTTTAGAGCTCTGTCTCCTCTCAGACTGCCTGGAGTCCTTTCTTTCATGAAACTTTATTTCCTTAACATTTTCAAAGGAAGAGGACATTTCCTCATGAACTTAATTTAGTTGTACATCCATCAGTGTAACTTTTATTTAATTCTGTGATTTTTTCCTCTACTAGACTAAAGGTGCCTTGAGAAATATAGCAATGTTATTCATAATCACCAACTTCTTCCCACATCCTCCCAGCAGATTTCGGCTGAGAACACTAGCTAAATAAATATATATTGCATGAACTCAGAAAACTATGGTCTCAGAAAAAAATGCTTGTAATAAAAGATGATGAAAGACAGAACAGAGGAAAGGAAATGCTAAAATAGGTGTTGAGAACATGCACAGCAATGCTTTTCATGTTCTCAGATTAGGTTCCATTCCATATACAGAGGAGTCTGGCAGGCTACAGTCCATAGGTTGCAAAAAGTTGGATACAACTGAGAGACTAACACTGTCACTTTGCAAGAATTAATCAGAATAGAATAAATGAAGCACACAAAAATATAATAGTGCATTGTATCTAGTAAGGATGCATAAAAATCACTTCTTGGCTCTCTTTGCTCAGTCGTATGTATGTGTGTGTGGGCTTCTGTTGTAGCTCAGAAGGTAAGGAATCCATCTGCAATGCAGGAGACCTGTTTTGATCCCTGGGTCTGGAAGATCCCTTGGAGAAGGAAATGATTACCCACTCCAGTATTTTTGCCTGGAGAATTCCAAGGACGGAGGAACCTGGCAGGCTACAGTACCTGGAATCATAAAGAGTCAGACACGACTGAGCCTCTAACACTACTGTGCTATGTATGTGTGTGTACCTCTGTGTGTGTGTGTGTGTGTTTATTTCTGCATTTGTGTGTGCAGATATGCTAGATCACCATGTAAAAGGCATGCTTCACTCTGGGACATAGAAAAAAATGTCTGGAATCCACTGAAGTAAAGTCCAGAATAGTTTTAAAAGGGCAGTTCCTGCTAATGAGAGAAATACAGTATGAATGAAGAGACGAACAGAAGAGCCAGGTTTCAGAGTGAAGAAGCAGCTGTGTGGGTGCTGAAGTACCGTGGATTCAAGGGAGGATAGACCACTGGATCTTATTTGCTCCAATTGCCTCACCATTTTATCAAGGTCAGGTACTTGATCTAATTGTTATTCCTGTACCTGTGAAAGTGAAGTTGCTCAGTCATGTCCAACTCTTTGCGACCCCATGGACTGTAGCTTACCAGGCTCCTCCATCCATGGGATTTTCCAGGCAAGAGTACTGGAGTGGGTTGCCATTGCCTTCTCCAGGAGAGCTTCCCAACCCAGGGATTGAACCCGGGTCTCCCTCATTGTAGGCAGATGCTTTACCATCTGAACGACCAGGGAAGCCATTCTTGTACCTATTCCTGTTTATTTACCACACTAGTTTTCATTTAGTCCGATAGTGGATAAGTTTGGCACTACTCTAATTTTTCTCTGTGGAATTCTTCTTTCCTATTCTTAGGCTTTAGGCTTTTATTTTGACACATCCAGTAAGTGTCCTTTTGGACACTAGTCCTGGTTCTGTTCCTTTTATATCATGCAAGGGCCACCACAGATCATATCCTATAATATCCTGCATTTGCCACATCTGTCTATCCCCTTTCTTCACATGAATTACCCTGAGGACATAGATCATACATGTTTTTATTTCATAGTACTCTGCCTTTTCTATTATAACATAAAATCCAAATTAGCAGGAATCTCCTCTGCTTGGGTTCACATTAGGGGTTTCACAAATGTGTATGTGAAGAGCTGACTCATTTGAAGAGACCCTGATGCTGGGAAAGATTGAAGACAGGAGGAGACGGGGACGACAGAGGCTGAGATGGTTTGATAGCATCACCGGCTCAATGGACATGGGTTTGGGTGGACTCTGGGAGTTGGTGATGGGCAGGGAGGCCTGGCATGCTGCGGTTCATGGGGTTGCAAAGAGTTGGACATAACTGAGTGACTGAACTGAACTGAAATGTGTATGTGTGTGTGCTGTCACTTCAGTTGTGTCCAACTCTTTGCAACCCTAGGGACTGTAGCCCACCAGGCTTTTCTGGCTATGGGATTCTCCAGGCAAGAATACTGGAGTGGGTTACTATGCCCTCCTACAGGGGATCTTCCCAACTCAGGCATTGAAGAGGTTTCATAAATGTGTCCAACTTTATAGAAAAAGTAAAGTGGAAATGAGAATTCATGAATAAGATGGCCAGAAAAGTAAAAGCAGATTAAGTATAGTGGAATCAAAATAAAACTATTAAGTGAAATTTGATAAAAATCTAAGAGTAACTACTTAAAAATGAGTTATAAAAAAACTCTTAAGTAAATTAACTAAATTAATAAATTTAGTAAATTAATAACATCTACTTGCTACTCTAAATGAATAAATTGGTAAAGAATGGGAAATGAAAACATAAAAGTACACTTTTTAGAAAACTATAAAGCATGCACTAACAAAAGATATTTTCTATCTATATAGATATATACATGGATTCAAGTAGCAATTGGTAGTTGAATGCAAATGACTATGTTCTGTACAATTGGAGGTAATGAAGGATAATTTTAAAAACAGGTTGTCTTTTTATTTTGCCAATTGTTTATTTTGCTCTGCAGAAGATTTTTAGTTTAATACATGACTTGTTTGATAGAATTTATTTTATATGTGAATGCTTAAATGTGAAAGAAGAATCTGATTTTCATATTTCATGGACTGCTTCTTTAATATCTACTTCTATGGCTCTGCATCTTTCCAAAGAATACAAAATGCACTCAAATATACCCTTTAACATTTTTTAAAAATGTGCTCACTTCCCTGCACTTTCCTCTATGCCTATTGCTCAATTTTCCTCCTCTCCTCAACTATAAAGCTCCTCTAATATGTCATAATTTTATTGGAACCACTTTATACCTTCAATTCCTTCCTCAGTTTTACTCACTGGACTTCCATCCTCATCCCTTAATTGTCAAGAGTGATCTTCATATTGCTAAGTTGAAAAGACATTTCTCTTTTTAGCATATTAATGAAGTGCTTATAAGTTAATTAGTTGGTTTCCCAGGTGCTCAGTGGTAAAGAATCCACCTGTGATGCAGGAGACCCAGTTTCTATCCCTGGATCAGGAAGATCCCCCTGGAGAAGGAAATGGCAACCCACTTCAGTATTCTTGCCTGGGAAATCCCATGGACAGAGGAGCCTGGTGACTTAGTTGTGGTGTCATAAAGAAGCAGTCACAACTGATCACCCACACACCATGCACCAGGTAATCCCGCAAACATGTCCAAATTTTGGCTCTAAGCTAAGCTCATTAGGATCTCTTGTAACTTCGGGTAAAATTTCTCAGCTTGCAGTCTCTCTGAATCTTACCTGAAGTAACTATGGGCTCCCAGGCTTTTCTGGACATGCACTCTGGTAAGAAGATCTGACTTCCCTGGTGGCTCAGAAGGTAAAGCATCTGACTACAATGTGGGAGACTGGGGTTCAATCCCTGGGTTGGGAAGATTTCCTGGAGAAGGAAATGGCAACCCACTCCAGTATTCTGGCATGGAAAATCCCATGGACGGTGGAACCTGGTAGGCTACAGTCTATGGGGTTGCAAAGAGTCAGACACGACTGAGCGACTTCACTTCCAGAAGTGATGCTATCAGATCAATAAGATCTGTGGAAATCTGAATTCCTCCCTGGATGGTTGATAAGGAGTTTGGAGCTGTGTTTTCAGGAAAGATTGCAGGAAGGAGTGCCAGTCCCTTTACAGACACAGGACTCTAAAACAACAAGCATATCTCCTTAACCTCAGGATGTAGAAGCAGAGGGACTGTAGCATAGGAGGTATTTATGGGTCATTAAAGATGCAGAGTACATCATGAGAAACGCTGGACTGGAAGAAACACAAGCTGGAATCAAGATTGCCAGGAGAAATATCAATAACCTCAGATATGCAGATGACACCACCCTTATGGCAGAAAGTGAAGAGGAACTCAAAAGCCTTTTGATGAAAGTGAAAGTGGAGAGTGAAAAAGCTGGCTTAAAGCTCAACATTCAGAAAACAAAGATCATGGCATCTGGTCCCATCCCTTCACGGCAAATAGATGGGGAAACAGTGGAAACAGTGTCAGACTTTATTTTTTTGAGCTCTAAAATCACTGCAGATGGTGACTGCAGCCATGAAATTAAAAGGCGCTTACTCCTTGGAAGGAAAGTTATGACCTACCTAGATAGCATATTGAAAAGCAGAGACATTACTTTGCCAACAAAGGTCTGTTTCGTCAAGGTTATGGTTTTTCCAGTAGTCATGTATGGATGTGAGAGTCGGGCCATAAAGAAAGCTGAGCACCAAAAAATTGATGCTTTTGAACTATGGTATTGGAGAAAGCTTGAGAGTCCCTTGGAGTGCAAGGAGTTCCAACTAGTCCTAAAGGAAATCAGTCCTGAATATTCATTGGAAACAGTGATGTTGAAGCCAAAACCTCAATACTTTGGCCACCTGATGTGAAGAGCTGACTCATTTGAAAAGACCCTGATGCTGGGAAAGGTTGAAGGCGGGAGGAGAAGGGTCAACAGAGGATGAGATTGTCGGAGGCATCAGTGACTCAGTGGACATGAGTTTGAGAAAACTCAGAGAGTTGGTGATGGACAGGGAGTCCTGGCATATTGCAGTTCATGGAGTCACAAAGAGTCGGACACAACTGAGTGACTGAACTGAAGTAAACTGAATTTAAAGATGTGTAGTTGCTTTACAATGTTGTGTTTGTTTCATTTGTACAAACAACATGAGAGAAGATACTGTAAAATAGATGTCTCATAGACTGCTGTTGTACCTACTTTGAGCTGGATCTTTTTAATGAATGCAAAGCATGCTCAAATACATCCCAACTTAGAGATCTGAAGAACACTCTTAATTTGCTTCATAGTTTTCCACACGTAATGCTATTCTTTCTGACTCCTCTGAAGCACAAATCTCACATACGTTTTCATTTTACTGGAACTGTGTTACTTATCTCACTTATTTTACAGTGTCATCAGACTGCACCTTCATTCTCATGACTTAATTGTCAAACAGACATATCCTTGTTAACACAGCAAAGAAATCAAGTATTCATTATTCATGACCCAAAAATACAAACACATCTGTGGGCTAGGCTGATCAGGCTGTCAGGTGACTTCAGGTAAAAGATTTCAGGTTTCATTTTCTCTGAACCCTTCCTGGAGTACCTCCTCTGCTTTCAAACTGACCTGCATGGGGTCTCTGAGAGGGAGTTCTCTTGCGGAAGTCTGAATTGCTCCTTGAATTGTTGATGATGAGGGCTGAAGCTCTGTCACCAGATAAGGAGCAGAGAGTACTAAAGCACTGAACCCCGATCCAGCCTCATGACTCCAAAAGCACCTGTCATGTCCTGTCCAGTGCTGGGATGCCAACACTAACAGACTGCAGCAGGGGAGATATTAACAGCTCTCTATACCTGCTCATTAGGCCGATTTCCTTCCTGTTATTCCAGTATCTAAGTATATGATTTCCCTCTGGGCCTCTGGACTCAACAGAAAATCAATTTTTCCTAATGATTCTCTGATCCCAAGAGATCATATTAGAAGTCAAGTGAATATAGTCTTTATTACTTCTTGTCCTTGATCTTGCCTATTTTTCAGAGGTCTAACATCAACCACCTTTTCCCAACCTTGAATTAATACTTTCTCCAAGGTCTGATTCTAAGAACTTCTCAATATTAGGTCTCTTTTATCCCTCAAAGATTGCTTTGTGGTGGGTACACAGTCTTGATGACCTCAGAAAATTCCCCTCTTCAGCAAAGAGAACTGAAATGCAATTTGGGCACCATGATCCCTGGCTTCTTGAAACACTTGTCCAAAAACTAAGGATTTCATACTTTATCACAGATTTAATGTCAATGTATGGCAAAACCAATACGGTATTGTAAAGTAAAATAAATTAAAAAAAAAAAAAAAAACAGAATTTTGTAATAAGGAGCTCATGATCTAAGCCACACTCAGCTCCAGGTCTTGTTTTTTGCTTACTCTATAGAGCTTTTAAATCTTTGGCTGCAAAGAATATAATCAATCTGATTTCAGTATTGACCACCTGGTGATGTCCATGTGTCTGTCTCTTATACACATCTAGATGTGTATAAGAGACAGCAATACGGTATTGTAAAGTAAAATAAATTAAAAAAAAAAAAAAAACTCAAACATAGCATAAACATTTTACAACATAACAGGAAAAAAAAAAAAAAAAAACAATCCAACTGCAAAGGAAGAACTGTCACTGTTTGCAGTTGACATGATGTTACACGTAGAAAATCCTAAAGACACTGAAGGAGGAAACAGACAGAACAGGCTCCATCAGACAAGGAAAACAGACAGAAAGCGGGACTCCATCTTGTACTGGACTGTGGACTTTGAGCTATATGCTCAGTATCTATGGAAACAACATACCAACTGGAAAACCAGACTCCCCACTCCCACCCCCGCCCCCTGATGGAAGAGCCCCAGGGCTCATATCTAGACTCTCCATCACCTAAAATAATACCCTAATTATCTGTGTAACCGAATAGAATCATAAATTCTATTAAGCTTATTGGGGTATGACCACAGGCCTATTGATAATTTTTCACTGTTAACTACCTGGGCTTAAGGCATATGACCCATGGGTTAACTTTGATTGTATCTTTTTTTCCTTTGTTTGGATTAGTTTCAGAGAATTTGGGGAGGTAGGTTTGAGCAGGTAACATTTAGGGTATATAAGGTTTTCACAAAAACTAGTCGAGGTCCTTGGCTAAGAGGAAACCCTGCCTTGGGCCCACTGCTGTAATAAACTGCACTCCACTATCTGCATTGTCCTTCTGAGTGAGTTTGTTTCCTGGAACACCTGGCTACAACAACAACACCAAAAATGATTAAGAATAATACATGATTTCACTAAATTTGCAGGATACAAAGTTAATACACAGAAATCTGTTGGGTTTCTATATGCTAATAACAAACTATCAGAAAGAGAAATTGAAGAAAAACACCATTTATAATCACAACAAAGTATAAAATACCTAGGAATAAATCTAATCAAAGGGGTAAAACACTTGAACTTTGAAAACTGTAAAATGTTTATGAAAGAAGCTAAGGATGACAAAAACAAGTGGAAAGATATAAAATGTTCTTGGAATGAAATAATTTGCATTGTTAAAATAAGCATTACCATCCAAAGCCATCTACAGATTCAATGTAATCCCTATCAATATTCCAAGGCACTTTTTTTTTTGTACAGAACTAGACCTGATAATTCTAAAATTTATATGAAAAACAAAGGACCTAAAATGGACAAAGCAATCTTGAGAGAGAACAAAGCTAGAGGTATCATCTCTCTAATATTACAAAGCAACAGTAAGCAAAACAGTATGGTACTGGCTCAGAAATAGGCAGAATAGAGACAATGGGACAGAATAGAGAGCCTAGAAATAAATAAACATTTGTGTGATCAATTCATCTATGACAAAAGAGGCAATAATGTACAACAGTGAAAAGACAATCTCTTCAGTAGTGTTGGGAAAAGTGGACAGCTACTTGCAAAAGAGTCAAACTGGAATACTTTCTCACACTGTGTACCCAAATAAACTCAAAATAGACTAAACAACTATAAGACCTGAAACCACAAAACTACCAGAAGAAAACAACAATGGGACAGAATAGAGAGCCTAGAAATAAATAAACATTTGTGTGATCAATTCATCTATGACAAAAGAGGCAATAATGCACAATAGTGAAAAGACAATCTCTTCAATAGTGTTGGGAAAAGTGGACAGCTACTTGCAAAAGAGTCAAACTGGAATACTTTCTCACACTGTGTACACAAATAAACTCAAAATAGACTAAACAGCGATAAGACCTGAAACCACAAAACTACCAGAAAAAAACTTAGGCAGTACACTCTTTGACATTGGGCTTAGCAGTATGTTCTTTGGACCTGCCTTCTCAGGTAAGACAAACAAAAATGAAACTTTCGATGCCAACAAGCTCTCCCCCGGCACAGAAGTGGCTGCCTGACCAGCCTTTCAGCGGACCTACCCTCGCCGCGGATTGCAGCCCCGCACCAACACGTTTATTCCCCCTCGCCCCTCACAGTCCTGGTTCCTGTCCAGCTTCGGAAGCCACTGAAAAATAGGATTCTGGGCGCCCGCGAGAACTTTTCCAGGGGCTCAGGAGTAGGCGAGCCTGAGACTCCATAAAAGTTCTAGGAAGCACTGTTGCACCCAGGATGGGCGAATGCCACGAGGCCTCGGTCCAGGCTGTCCCGTGCCAATCGGCTGACTGATCACCTTGGAGTCCCCTTTGCAGGTGCCGGAGCCCCCAGGAGACTGGCGGCCGCCGTAGGGACCGCGGGCCTCTGTCAGAGGCGGGGGTCTCGGCGCAGGGCTGAGACCACTGAGGGTGGTCGCTGGGGGCCCCTCACCGCCCCTCCGCCAGACGCTCCGGGGGGGCTGCGGCGACGGCGGCTCTGCCCACCCCCAGAGAGCCGGCAACCCGGGCTCCGGCGAGAAGCAAGTGTCTTCCCCACGCCGGTCGCCAGGGGGGCCGCGGGAGCAGCTTCCAGATGCGCCGCGGCGCCGGGAAGGAGGACGGGCTGGGGGCTGCGAGGGGCGCGCGGCCGGTGGCCGCAGCCCCAGCCGCGAGCGGGAGAAGGGACCGCGGGGACCGCCCGGGCGGCCCCGGCGCGCGGGGAGCTGTCCGTTCAGCACTGGCGCCGGCCTCGCCCGCCGAGAAGGGAGGCACAGCCGGGGCCCCGGCGAGACAGGCAGCACGGGCGGCCGCGGGCTGGGCGGCCACCGCCTCCCGGGCGCCCGGGAAGCCGCCCCCCGCGCCGCCGCAGAGCGGGTGGGGAGAGGAACTCACCGAGCTCTGGTCGCCGACAAGAGGAGCCCCGGACGCCGGCTCTCGCCCTCCCCGAGGCTGCAAATGCTAGCAAGATGGATTGAGAGCACACAATGATGGCTGCCAGTGCCTTGGTTTCCAGAAAAGCTCTCAAGTCCTTACAACTCCCATCAAATGCTTTAATTCAATATGAATCTACTTTATGTATGTTCTAGGTACTTTTCAACCTCCTGCTTTGGTGCTAGTCCTGGGGTAAGTGAATCTGCACATGAATTCTATAAGAGCAGATTTTCCCCTCTCCATTGACTTTTAGGTCTCCTGCACATAATCTCATTTGTTTTCAAAGCCACATATTATGGATACTTGTTTCTCTGGTGCAGATAGGTCCCAAGGGTTGGCCTGGTTAGTCTGATGTAAGGCATACACCTATTGTCCCTCAGGGAACATCTCTGTTAAGTGTAAGATCCCACCTATTTGTGGGTCACCAATGCCAGGGGTTGGGAAAAGCCCCTGGAGAAGGAAAGGGCTACCCACTCCAATATTCTGCCCTCGAGAATTCCCTGGACTGTATAGTCATTGAAGTCACAAAGAGTTGGACACGACTGAGTGATTTTCACTTTCACACTTTTCAGCCTTTTCAATGGTCCAACACACATCTGTACATGACTACTGGCAAAAGATATGTCAGCTTTGACTATGTGGAACTTTTTTGGCAAAATGATGTCTCTGCTTTTCAATGGGCTGCCTAGGTTTATCATAGCTTTTCTTCCAAGGAGTAAGTGTATTTTAATTTCATGTCTGCAGTCAACATCCTCAGTGATTTTGGAGCCCAAGAAAATAAAATCTGCCACTGTGTCCATTTTCCCCCCATTTATTTGCCATGAAGTGATGGAACCAGATGCCATGATCTTAGTTTTCTTTGATGTTGAGTTTTAAGTCAACTTTTCCACTCTCCTCTTTCACCTTCCTCAAGAGACTCTTTTGCTCCTCTTCACTTTCTGCCATTAGGGTGGTGTCATCTGCATATTGTCAGCTGTATGACACAGCTGCTAGAGAAGGATTCATGTCACCCCCTCCAATGAAGTTGCCCTTTTAGAGAGCCTGAGTAAATAGATGACTGAGCACATGAATGAACCTGCTTTTTTTCTCATCATGCCCTTATTCCACCTTATGTTTTAAATTCACCAATAATGAGTGAACTAGCAGACTTCTAGCCACCCCACCCACAAAACCCAATACAGGCAGAGCTCCCAGTTGGTGCTCTCTTTTTCTCTCTACCTAAGACCTAAGTGATGACATGCTATGTACCTTCCAGTATTGGTGATTACAAACTTTGTTTTTTTGTTTTTTTTTTAAGTTTCCCAATAGATATTGCAGAGAGGCATCTTTGAATCATAATAAATACCAAAAGGACTCTCCAGTAACAGCATAGACTTGGTCAGAAAGATGTCTGTGTTTTCTTAAAATAAGTAATACAAGCCAGGTGAGCACCTCAGACATGCCTAGCCAATAGTATCACTATCAGTAGGCTGGGACTTAAATGGATTAATGTTCAAATCTACATGGTGAAGAACAGAAGCTAAAGTGGCAATAGAAAAATAATGGATTAAAGTAAAATCTGTAGATTCATATTTTCCTCTACAATGAAATAACATAAATGGCTTTAGTTGCCAAGTCTAGTTTGTTTTCCCCATGTAAGTAATACACTCATACAGAAAACAAAAGTAAAATCAGTTGGTATGATATGTGTCATTGAGAAGAAATAATTTTTGAGAAATGGACTTCCCTGGCGGATCAGTGATAAATAATCCATCAGTCAACACAAGAGATGCATGTTCAATCCCTAGTCTGGGAAGATGCCCTGGGAAAGAAAATGACAACCCATTTCTCAGTATTCTTGCCAGGGAAATCCCATGGACAGAGGATGCTGGCAGGCTACATACAGTCCATGAGGTTGCAGAGTCAGACACAACTGAATGACTAAACAATAACAATTTTTAAATAATCCAATTTGCCCCAGGTAAGATACTGAAATCTTCAAATGTTCTTGGTCCAAAATTGAGAAAAAAACTTTGTAATACACGAATATGAAAAGAGGGAAAGCTGTCTATGTATCAGACAGATCTGAAACTTAATAAAGTGAGTGACAAATTGCGTAGAGGAGTTAAATTCAAAGAAATGAAAACTCCAGGTTATAAATAGGAGTAGCAAGTTCTACTTTAGCAATCTGATTAAGGAAAAGTGATTTCTGCCTCCATGGCTTTGAGTCCTGCAGTCATGGGTACTTCTTCAGCCCCAGGACAATTGGCCCATAGAGAACTGCCATCCCAGTGATTCTTCTCAGAGCCCTCCTTATATCTTTGTTCCTCAGACTGTAGATGAAGGGGTTCAGCATGGGTGTGACCACAGTGTACATCACCGAGGCTGTTGCACTTGACTGTGAGCTGTGGGTAGTACCAGAGCTAAGATACACTCCTAAGGCTGTACAGTAAAATAAGGAGACAACGGAGAGGTGAGATGCACAGGAAGAAAATGCTTTATACTTCCCCTGAGCAGATGAGATTCTTCGTATGGAGGAAGCTATCTTAGAGTAAGAATAGAGGATACCAGTGAGGGAAACACTGCCTAGCAGCACAGTTGCAAAGTACAGCACAATGTCATTAAGAAAGGTGTCAGAACAGGCAAGTTGGACCACTTGAGTAATCTCACAGAAAAAGTGGGGGATTTCCAAGTCTGTACAGAAGGACAGCCACAACACCATTAAGCTTTGTAACAAGGAATTCAGGACACTCATCATCCAGGACATCAGAGCCAGCAGTCCACAGACCCGGGGATTCATGATGATTGTGTAGTGCAGAGGATGACAGATGGCCACGAAGCGGTCATAGGCCATCACGGTCAGGAGGAAGATTTCCATTGTGGCAAAGAGCATGAAAAAGTGTATCTGGGTGATGCAGCCTTCATAGGTTATTACTTTGTTCTCTGTCTGTATATTCTTCAGCATCTTTGGGATGGTGGTGGAAGTGAAGCAGACATCTACAAAGGAGAGGTTGGAGAGGAAGAAGTACATGGGGGTGTGGAGGTGGGGGTCTGAGCTGACAGCCAGGATGATGAGCAGGTTTCCAATCACAGTGATCAGGTACATGGAGAGGAAAAGTCCAAATATGAGAGGCTGAAATTCTATTTTCTTTGATAATCCCAGAAGAAGAAATTCTGAAATTTGTGTCTCATTCCCTGGTTCCATATGGTGAATTTGACAGGCAGAAAAGACAAAATACTATGGCTAATTTTCTCAAAGACTGGCACTGAAGACACAGTTGAAATTCTACAATTTATATTTTGCACTCAAAAATCCATATCCATAATTTTTGTATGGAATTTCCATTTTGAAGGATCCCAGTGCCATCCCAGAATAGGAATGCCTATTCCTCATTGTTTTCCCTCCAGTAGTCATGTACTCTACACTGTTAGTGAGAAATTCCGAATGCCCGTTCAGCTCTGTGTGTGTTTGTTGGCATATGATACATGTATATTTTTTGCTTAAATGTGCATGCGTGGTGCATCACATGTAAAAGGTACGCTGTCGCACAGAGTAGGACATGACTGAAGCTACTTAGCAGCAGCAGCAGCAGCAGCAGCAGCAGCTCTAGGATATAGTCCAAAATGTTTCTAATCAATTGCAGTAATTGAGGAAGAGTTTGTTTTTTGTTTGTTTTTTAAAAGACAAGTTCCTGCCGAGGGAAAAGCAATATGAATAAAGAGTTCAGCAGAAGAGACAGGTTGCAGAGAGAACAGCAGCAAGGTGTTCAGACTCACGGGACCACAGCTTCTTCCTCCATTAAAATGTGAGAAACAGATGGGCGGGACTCATCTGCTTTGTTCACCCTGTGGTTTCATCAGTGTATGCATATACAAAGAAACACATTTTTAGAAAATGAAATTTATAAAATAAAAAGAATACCACTGGAAATAAAACCTGTTTAAATTATAGTGCATTGGAAGCAGGTTGGCTAAACAAAACTGACTAAAAATTAAGATGAAATTATGAAAGAAAAATATAAAATAACCATGTCACACTAATACTGGTTTTGTATGTAATTGAAATGGACAAGTGAATGAAATATAATAAAAAAAAAAATGACAGTATGGGGAACAGTGGGCTTTCCTATGGCTCAGACGGTAAAGATTCTGCGTGCATTGCAGAAGACTCAGGTTCGATCCCTGGCTTGGAAGATCCCCTGGAGAAGGAAATGGCAACCCACTCCAGAATTCTTGCCTGGAGAATTTCATGTACAGAGGATCCTGGTGGGCTACAGTCCACGGGGTTTCAAAGAATTGGACATGGCTGAGTGACTAACACACACACACACACACACACACACACACACACACACATACACACAGGGGAAGCAGTAACTAAAATTATAATTTCAGTCAGTATGAACATATATGTATTTAAACATGCTTATGAGAAATATATGTGATCTTTGTTGAATGCAAAAGAATATGTTCCACAAGATGGCAGCACTTGATTAATATTATACAAATAGATCTACTGAAGACAAAAGGTAGCAGTAAGGAAAAATAAGAGAATAACAAGCAATGGAAACATATACATTACCGTATGTAAAATAGGTCACCAGTGGGTATTTGCTGTATGGTGTAGGGAACCCACAGCTGGCACTCTGTGACAACCTAGAGGGTTGTGATGGGGTGGGAGGTGGGAGGGAGGTTCAATAGAGAGAGGACATATGTATACCTACGGCTGATTTGTGTTGATGTATGGCAGAACCCAAAGCAATATTGTAAAGCAATTATCCCTCAACTAAAAATAAAAAAGAGAAAAAAAGTAAAAAAAAAAAAAAAGAAGCAATTAATCTAAAGTTTTTTTTTTAACCACTGCAAATGTAGAACTTTCTATGTTTAAAGAGCAGTGGGAAGAAAGACAAAATATGACTAGCTGATAGATTTGATCACTCACAATTTATGAACACTCACACAACCCAACAAATGCATTACACATACATACAAGGATTAAATGGAACTTAGCAAAGTCTTTCAAAAATTATAATTGTTTGAAAGAATGCATAAAACATAAAAAAGAGAGACTGGAATAGGGAATTCAGAATAGGGAATTCAGACCAGGGAAGTGGTTGCAGCTTACAGCGGTTTTGGGTGAAATGGTGTCTGATATACCTGTGATGGGGAGGGAAAGAGAGGGAGAGAGAATGCACTTCTATTTTAGCAAGAAGATTCCTCAAGGTATTTAAAATACATTTCATTCTCCCCTTCTTCTGCAGGCTGGAATACAGTTCCTGGGCTTTTATCTCACAGCTTGAGATGAAATAAATTATAAAGAAAATTATACAGCAAAAAAAGAAGGAAAAAAAGAAAGAAACAGAAAAAATTGCAGCACTCAAGTACAAGTATGTAAAACAAAGAACATGCACAGTTTTCTGTACAGAAAATAAAGGGCTCAAAAATCCCCAAATATATTCAGCCTGCAAGTACTGAAATAATTGTGAAGTAAGGCCCTTTACCATATGACTGTTTGCATATTAAATGTAGTATTTCATTCTTTCTAATGGCTGAGGAATATGTCACTGTATATATGTACTATATCTTCTTTATTTATTCATCTGTTGATGGACATCTAGGTTGCTTCCATGTCCTGCCTATTGTAAATAGTGCTGTTATGAACACTGCAGTACGTGTGTCATTTTCCATTATGGTTTTCTCAGGGTATTTGTCCAGTTGGGATTGCTGGGTTAAATGGGAGGCTGGGGAGGGAGGGGATGTATGGATAATTAGGGCTGATTTGCATTGCTGTATGGCAGAAAACACAGCATTGTAAAAATTACACAAAAATTACACCAAAAAAACCCAAAACATAAAAGAGATACAGTTAAATGCAATATTTTCAACTGAATACTCTGTGTGAGAGAAGATTCTATGAGAAGTGTATTTCAAGAACTGTAGTTACAAGGCAGGAGCTAAGTCCATTGATGTGGATCTTCCTAATGAATATAGAGCCTTCTCAAATATTACTTAAATATTAAAAGTAAATTAATAAAATGTCGTCACTTCACTGCAGATCTCTCCACGTCTGCTAGTCTATTTTCCTACTTCCCTAAATTGCAAATCTCTTGGAAATTATAAAATTTTACTGACAACACTATGCCTCCCTTCTTGAGTCTCATTGAACTAAATTTTCATTCCCAGACTTAACTGGCAACAATAAACCTTGAATTGATGAATCCGATAGATACTTCTCTATTTAACATTATAAATAAATTGATTATAAATTAGTCAATCAAGCAAATAAACATAGAGATCTCTCAGCTCTGGGTCAGCTGTTTGGGTTTTCAGGTGACTTCAGGTAACTGTTCTTGGGTTTCATTCCCTCTGACTTCCTCCAGCAGTCTATGGACCTCTTAGACTCACCTGGAGGGGAAGTCTGAGATGAAGGTCTCTGTGTGGAAGCTGGTGCCTCCCTGGATGGCGGGGACTGAAGCTCTGTCTCCAGACGAGAAAGAAGAAAGGAGTGAAGCATGGGTTCCTGAGACAGACTTAGGAATTCAAGTGCAAAAACCATACCTTCCCCAGCTCAAGGCTGAACACGCTCAGATACTGTAGCTGTGGTGATGTTTACAGCTCTGTATGTTAACTGTATCGGCTCACTACATCTGCTCATTAATACATTTTCCACTGTTACTCCAAGCTCTGAGCATATTTCCCCAAGGGAACTTGTTAGAATAAAACTGGACATTTTTCCTTCTGATTTGTGTTCTCAAGAGACCAAGTTAAAAGGGAGGTAAGTCCAGTTCTTTTTACTACTCCATGAACTCTTCTGGCTTTCAGAGTTCTAACATTTTAACTTTCCACAACCCTGAGTCCAAGTTTTCTCCAAATCTAAAGCTGAGAACCTGTCTGGACTAGTTCACTTGGATCTCAAAAATATTGACTTGTGATGGGAACACAGTTCCTGATACCACCAGACACTTACTATTTATTCTTCAATAATTTGGTGAGCTGTGTTCCTTTGCTTTAAAACCATGGGTAAAATAAACTTTGGCTTCATAATGCTTTTGACCCATCAATTAGGAGTTTCATGCTTTTACTATAATAGAAGTGAAGAGCTGGCATTTAGTCCCGTATTTTTAAAACTTTAGGTAATTATATGAGATAAGTTTAGATCATTTAATACACTGTGGACTGGGGTTAGAATCTTATAGATATTGTCCCATTTATTTCTTGCAAAAGTCCATCCTATGAAGACTCTGCAGTTATGATCCTCCTTCTTAATTTTTGGTATTATGTGATTGATCCAAAGTCATGAACTGACTAAGATGTGTGGTTTGATTAGAACACAAGATATTTCTAGTTCTCTTGTTCTCCTCTTCTCCAGGTCCTGTTGGTAAATTAAAAGATTCTCAGAATTCTGTCTTACTAATCTATTATGATCCAGGAAATGTTTTCCTTTGTGGCATTTTCCCATATCTAGAGTTGCACTATTACAATCATTTATCAAACACAAAATTATATATCTGATCAACTGCTTCAAGTCACCTGCTTTGTTTTGTCACTAAATCGCATCTAACTCTTTGTGACCCCGTGGACTGTAACCCATCAGGCTCTTCTGTCTGTGGGATTCTCCAGGCAAGAATACTGGAGTGAGTTGCCATTTCCTTCTCCAAGGGACCTTCCCAAGCCGAGACGGTGATCGATTCCACATCTCCTGCATTTCCAGGTGGATTCTTTAACCACTGAGCCACCTGGGAAGCTGCTTCCCTGATATCTCAGTGGTTAAGTAACCCACCTGCAATGCAGTAGACCCCGGTTTGATTCCCGGGTCGGGATGATCCACTGGAGAAGGGATAGGCTAACCACTCCAGTGTTCTTGGGCTTTCCTTGTGGCTCACCTGGTAAAGAATCCACCTGCAATGTGGGAGACCTGGGTTTGATCCTTGAGTTGGGAAGAGCCTGTGGAGTAGGGAAAGGCTACCTACTCCAGTATTCTGGCCTTGAGAATTGCATGAACTACATAGTCCATGGGGTAAACTTACTAGTTTACAAACAATTGGAAGACAAATTAAAATTGTTTGCTTAGATGACTAAGGCTTTACTGTTTGTGAGGTTTGTCTGAGGGAGTATTCCTAGCAGTTTCAAATTTAAAACTGCCCCCTTTTCCATAGGTTTCAGGTCTTGCTGAATGAGCTAATGAGGCTCAGTTTCAGGTCCCTGTGGAGTGTACCTATGTTACTGAGTCCGATCTCACTCTACTTGCTGCCAATAAATCTGAGAGAGGAGATGTTGAGACCAAGAAGATGACAGATTAATGTCTCAAAATAACCGTTTTATGGGAGCTGGATGCCAGGTTTTGTTTTTATAGAATAAAGATGGTGGGGGAGGGGGGGAGTGAGGAAGCAAAGTAAAAAGTCCAATAATCTTGAAAATATCTCCTAAAATGGTAAGCCTTAGAAGGGGATTAAGTTAATTTCTTCTTTCCTCTAGCCATCCACAGGTGAACAGAGTCCTGAACAAAGGCACTTTGAGTTAATATTCAGGCAAAGGGGCAGGGTTCCTCGAGGCAGGCCGTTGTGTATAAACAGTACCCTTTTAGTGAACAGAAGCAAAGGGAAGCAAATGTTAAAGTAAAGGATCTGACCTGAGGTCAGAATTGGCCCTTCCCTGCAATATTTATATTCTGGCTTTTAGAGATTTGCGAGAGAAAGGAAAGTGGCTTTTAGTTCTTCAAAGAATATGTCTGTCAACTAAAAGATTATTTTTCAGTGACAAGATTTCAAACTAAACAGAATTTTATGTGTTGCATGTTCTGGAACTTTAGAGTTTAATTTATTATGTAACATTTATCATGTTAGGTAGTTAGAATAGGAAAAAGGAGTCCAAAATGGTGGTGGCTAAAATACAAAGAAGGGAAAAGCTCATAAAAATAGAACAAACGAAGGTCTGAGGACCAGAGTGAAGGCCTCAGGCAAAATAAACAGCCCTCCTGGCTAGCCCAGTTTACACAGGGCAGGCTCAGTGGGGAGGAGACATATGTATAAAAGGAGGAAGCCTAGAAGGATTGGGACCTCTCTTCTCTTAGTCTTTTGGGTCTGCCCACCTTCCCTCCTCGAGGGTGTACTATTCTTTGTTTTTCCTAATAAAACTAAGCTACAACACTGGTCTGTCCTTTGCTTCAAATTTTTGCTGCCGCAAGACAGAAGCGAGGAAATTACATACTCCCCCGACATCTGTGGTGCTGTTTCTTGGCTTTAATCTGGCTGAAACAACCTTGGCTCCATCCCCGTGAGGCAGAAGACAAGCACAGTAGAAGCCCAACTCCACAAAAGGTCATGCAGTGGAAGCTGAACGTGAAGAAAACCCAGCACAGTGGAAGTGACAAGAAGCCCCACGTGCTGGAAACCAGAACAGCCAAAGCAAACTCAGCAGAAAGCTCACATGGCTCAGTCTCCGATTCCAGAAGACCTCCGGTTGGGGTAAGAAGGCCTCATCCCTATGGCTGGAAGGACATATGGCTAAAAAATCTTAATTCCTTTACAATCTCTTGTTTCTTGTTTCCTCAAACCCCTTGCAAACAGGTGAGCGGCAGCGGGTGCCCCAGGGTGTCCTGAAGGCTCCACTATCTGTGGTGCCCTAGTAGCTGTTGCCCAAGCGGGTAGGGGTTCTTCTGTCCTTAATCTTCTTTGTGCCAAGAATCAGGCCGATGAAAACTATGAGCACAGGTCAGGTGTTTAGCAGGTTTTCCAGCATGTTACGAAAAAGACTCAGCACATTTTCCCCAATGCTTTTTCCTCTCGTCCTTCAGCATCTCTTTCCCAGGACTTCAGCTCTGCCAAAACCCATGGTGCCTGGCCTCAGAACCTCATGAAGCTCAGGCTCTGATATGTCATTGCAAAAATTCAGTGAGAGACACAGCGATAGGTAAGAGGTGGATTTGTTCGGATTCAAAGAAAAGGACACTCCACAGGGTGTGGGCCATCATAGAGGAGAGTGAGGTGGCCATGGAATATGGTGTGGTTAGTTTCTGTGAGTTGGGTGATTTCATATGCTAATGAGTGTGAGGATCATTGCAACAATTGGGGAATTACCCACTCCTCAGTCTTTTGACGGTGCCTTGGAACTGTCATGGCACCTCTGGGTGTATCGTTTAGCTTGTGGATTGGGGATCAAGTTTTAGTTGAATGTGACTTGTCATCTTGGACCCATTTGATTTTAATCAGTTTATGTTATGCTCTTGGGGTATGTAGTTTTTTCAGAAGTTGTCCCCTGCTCCCTTCCCTCATGTTTCATGCTCTTTTCCTGAACCCCATCTGGGCCCACAATGTTGCCTTTACAATCTTCTGGAGGAACAACCAGAAAATAGCTGGACCTTGGGAGGGAAATACTGTATAATTTCCAGTCCCTCTAGATATTCAGGCCTTCATCTTTCATGTTTCCTGCAACATGTGCAACAACAGCATTTCTCAGTGGACCCACTAGGGTAGGTGACAGACACACAATGCCTGCTAGAAGTCCATCAGTTGGCATCCCTTCAAGGGAAGTTGGGCTTCCAGGGATAATGTTTGCCACTTTGGGAGTTAGCCCTGCAGGCCATTTGGGCCCAAACCCTTACCACACTTCTCCTAAAGTTACAAACATACCCCTGGATCAAATCTCCACTCCCCTTTTATGGAACATCTGGTTTGTTGCCTCTTATCAATTTGTTCTTAAGCCACTTACTAACTCCTACAACCAGGACCCTGCCCCCTTGTAGGCAACATTGTTTCACCTCACTTATTAAAATACTCTGAATGCCTCTAACAGGACCAGATAATCCACTCCTTTGTCATTACATCTGCTATTACCTAAAGTGGGTCTAGGACAATGAAATGTTTGCCATTGGAAACACTCTAAACTGTTCTTATGGAGGACTAGGGGAGGAAATCAATGATTTATATTCCCTCAGAACAATAAGAGGATAAGGCTTATGGCTGTTTTACCAGGTTCCCAGTCTCAGGGCACAGGATTAGATTACTTTACATCATGGTATCAATTCCCATCCATGGTGGACAAACTGGCAATGAGTTAAGAATTCTACCCCTTAATTCCTCCCAGCACTGGTCACACTGGAGACCACTCTGGGTGACCAACTCCAGCCCAGGGTCCCAGGAGGTCGACCTGCCTCGACCTGTTTAGGGATCTGGTCCTCGGAAGTTTGTCATGCCTCAACCTGCTTGGGGATCCACCAGTCCAGGGGGTCCCAGGAGGTTGATATCCCTTGATCTTCCCAGAGACCCAATTCTCAGGAGGCTGGCATGCCTCGACCTGTCTGGGGATTCAGTCAGCCGGAGGTTGTCATGCCTCAACCTGCCTGGGGCTCTGCACTGCCTGGGGAAACCTGGCTCTCAGAATACAACAGTACTGGGTAGGATAAGCTTCATAAAGACTCACCCCTAAGGAAGTCCACCCATGGAAATAGAAGGAAGCCTATTAGCTGTGGGACTATGCTCAGTCTCAGCAATAACTCAGGAGCCCAGCGAGAACCCCATTGCCTTTCTGGAAAGGCTAAAACAGGCCCTCTGAAAGTTTATCAATCTGGACTTAGATTCTTATGAGGGACAGGTGGTTTTAAAGGACAAATTCCTGTTCCAGTGTGCATCAGACATCAGGATAAAGTTACAACAGCTACAGCAGCAGGGCCCTGTTGCCTCTTTAGACAGATTGTCCAGACAGCCACCAATATCTTTTGTAATGGAGAATAGGAAAGGGAGGCCAAAGCCCAGAAAAGGGAGAAAAGGAAAGAGACAAGGCATGCCCAAATGCTGGCTGCTCTCCAGGGAAGTGCTATGGCAAACCCCGAGTCTTTAAAGGACAAAGCATGAGGCAAATGCCTAATCTGTAGACAAGTGGGACACTGGCAAAGAGTGTCCAAACCATGACAAGTCTCCTAAAATGGCTTGCTACAAATGCCATCAACTGGGACATTGGGTGGCACTCTGGCCTCAGGACCCAAGAGCCTCGAGGTCAAGTGCCAAGCCTTCCCTCATGATGGTTCAACAGAACTGAAGTGGCCCACTCCAGCCAACCTGCCTGTCACAGATAATCATCACGGGGCTGGAGCCAAGGGTGTAAATGGATATGGCAGGTAGGTCCAAGAATTTCTTGGTTGACACAGGGGCTACCTACTCTGTCCTGACCTCCTGCTCCAGAGCCTTCTCCCCCTAAACCTGTACCATTTTGGGTACTACAGGAAAAACAATTAACAAAAAGACTCACCTGAGCACTTTGTTCCTGGGATGGGCCAATATTTTCCCACCAGTTTCTGGTGGTCCCTGAGTGTCCTACTCCCTTATTGCAAAGAGATTGCTCCCTGCCTTCGAAATCTTGCAGCTATTGCAGCCCTGATAGAAGATGCCTTAAAACTCTCTTGGGGGCAAACTATTTTTACCAGCCACCAAGTGAAACAACTCCTGAATGGTAGAAGCCATTTATGGATGTCAGATCAAAGTATCCTCAGATATCAAATAGTGTTGATGGAAAATCCAGGCCTCACTATATCCCCTTGTGAGGTTCTTGTCAGGTTACCCAGCCACCCTCCTGCCTACCCCTGAGGGCTCTCTCCCCTTTCATTCTTGCCTAGAAACCTTGGGCCACTGCAAAAAAAAAAAAACAACCCAAGAGGGATTTTCAGAAGATCCTCTGATGAATTCGGAGGAAATCGGGTACACTGATGGAAGTAGCTTTGTCTTGGATGGAAAAAGAAGAGATGAATAAGCAGTAGTCTCCAATTTTGAGACCATAGAGGCTAAACGTTTGCCAGCAGCTACTTCAGTCCAATTAATTGAGCTTATAGCCCTGACTTGAGCTTTAGGGCTGGGAAAAGGAAAGAGAGTAGCCATTTACACTGACTCCAAGTATTCCTTTCTGGTTCTACATGCACATGCTGCTATTTGGAAGGAAAGAGGCCACTTGACCACATGAGGGACCCCAATCAAATATGGTGATCAAATCCTTGGGCAGTTCATTTGTGCACTGAGGCTTCAGTCTCCCTTTGTAAAGGACATCAAAAAGGGAGTGCAGAAGTGGCACGAGGGAACAGAAAGGTTGTTGCTGAACCACGAAAAGACACTGGGATTCTTGGCCCCTGGTGGAGAAGAATTCAATCCAGGGAAGAGAGGAGGCTTGATCACTCAGAGCTTTTGTGTAATAAAGTTTTATTAAAGTATAAAGGAGATAGAGAAAGCTTCTGACATAAGCATCAGAAGGGGGCAGAAAGAGTACCCCCTGCTAGTCTTCAGCTGGCTGTTATATAGTCACTAGCAGTTTGTTAATGAAAGAAAGGAATGTCTTAAAACTCAGAATGGCACCAGGCCCCTCATCCATAAGATATATTTTGGGATAATCTTGGCACCAAACGAGGCATCCTGGGTCATAAAACGATTGACTTGAATCTTGTAGAAAGGAAGATTACCACACAAATAGTTTTGTTTACATAGATTAGGGGAACAATGTCTAACATACTGGTTTGTCAAGTTGGTTCTGAGCCATTAGGCAGAATCAACTTGAAGACAGAGTTTGGGGTAAATGCATAGTATATTAACATAGCTTAGGACAAACATTTCCAAAAGAAAAATGTATTGGTTAACTCAAGGTTTGAGAATAGTTAACTTCAGGTGAAACCAGGTGTCATTATGGCAACACAGTATTTTAAGAGAAACCTCCTTTTAAATTTGTATAGAGAAGGGGGGGGGGGGGAGTCACTGTTTGTTTTCTCCTGCCACTTAAGAGAGATAAAAATGTCTGACACTTGCAGCCTATTTCCTCCGTTTGGAGACCCCTGGTCTTCCTGCCTGTTACCCTCTCATTCCCCCTTTTCTTTTAGGAGAATTATGTTGCTTAGGAAAAAGGGGCATCGTTCTCATTCTGTAACTGCTTCTGAGCTGACAAGGGGCGTTCTCCCTAAATTGGTCAGGCAACATATTCTCCTAACCCTCATACTGAAGATTGCTGATCCAGGGGTCCCAAGTAGTAGTTGGAAGAAGCTGCAGCAGTAACAGGAGTTTGAGCAACCATTTGTAACTTAAAAGCTTTCATGCGACTAGAAACAAATCCAGTTACACAGTTATAGATGCAGGAAGCAAACAGCAAAAACAAAACAATCAGAATTATTGTAATTAAGATAGTTTTCCACCATGGGGAACTAGTTAACATCTCCCAAAGGGAGGCAATTGAGACTTCAGGAGCATCCATAGCCCCAATCATCTTGTTCATGTGTTTAGTAAAATGAGTAATATTAGTGCTCATATCAGGTATACATGTACAGCAGTGGGTATGAATAATGGCACTGTTCCTCCTTGTGCAGCTGTCAGAATATCTAAAGCCAATCTGTTTTTGTAAAACCACCTTTCTAATTTGTGCTTGTTCAGCATTAAGAGCTTAAATAGCTTTCTGAGAATCTTGTAATGCCTGTTGAATAAAATTAGCCAAAGCATCCACTCTAGCGTAACATCTATAGCTCCCAAAGAGGGAACAAACACTGCAGCCAAATAATCATACCAGTGAAATACAGACCTTGCCCACTGAGTTTAAAGGTGGGGTAAATTAGCAGGCTTTTCTGGAAGCTCTGAAAATATAAAGCCATGAGTAAAGGCTAGACCTAGGGTGCATCTCCCTATCTGACAGGGGGAAGCCATGCCCATAGGTAAGAGTTACATATCCAATAAATCCCGTTTGGAGCAAGCCAGCATGACTGAGATATCCAGTCCCAATTAGTGCCTGGCCAGACAAAGGGAGAACCTGAACTGGGGTTAGAAACCACGGGAATGATTACATTGCATATTTCCTGAGACAAAAATCCCAAGTTTTTCCAATCATTGTAATTAAGTTGTTGGCTAACTTTTGGGGATGGCTTTGTTTGTTCCCAGCACATAGGGGCAGTAGACGTCTTTTTTCAGGAGTTAGCCATATAACCTCATTCCATATTTGATAAATGTCAGGTAAAACACCATTAGATCTAGACCTATTTGCCTTATGTGTAGCAAAAATAGTCATTGAGCCGAGACAATGTATAATCAAAATTAAAAGTCACGATATGTCCATAAAGTACAAAGTGTTGCACCAGTCCATTTTAGGGTTGGTAGATGTCATCAGATGAAGAAGAGGAATCATCTATGATTGCTGTCGAAGGTATTCGCAGACTTGGAGAAAGTCTTTTCCTTGAAGTGGAGACGTCCATCATGGGAAGCCTTCCACTGATGAAGACAGGAGCACTCCGAAGACCCAGCAGTTAGTCTGATTGTGGAATGCAGCGTAGGAGTGAGCCGAGGACAGCAAGGCATTGTCTTAAGGATCAAACGGCACACTCAGGATTTTTGGAGTCAGTAGAAGTAGGCTCACATAGATTATTAGGCCCATTTGAAAAGTACAAAGTCAGAGCATAGAAACTAAAGACATAAAATGAAGTCACTTCTGGTCAGGGTGCCACCTCTTAACTCGAGTGTGATGTACCCACGAATCAATTCACTCTGACAGCTGTGGGAGAAGAAAGAATAACCTGGTAAGGGCCTTCCCAGAGGGGCTTGAGGAATGGGCCCCCAGACCCCAATATTTTTATGAGGACCTCAGTTCCTGGCTCAAATAGAGGCTTGCTTGACTCAGAGGTGGGGTCAGGAGTCGTCTCCCGGAGTTCTGTTAATGCCTGTTGAAAAGCTGAGAGCTAAGTTACATAACTAGTTAATTCCAAGGCTTCAGGGTCTATAACAATGTCTGTGCGTAAGAAAGGCCTTCCATAAATACATTCAAAGGGGGATAGTCCCTCCTTTTTTGGGGTAGTTCAAGCTCTCATTAAAGCTATGGGTAGGACTTTAATCCAATTGTCCTGCGTCTCTTGAGCTAATTTGTGAAGATGTCTTTTGATAATGTCATTAGCTTTTTCAACCTTTCCTGAGGACTGGGGTCTCCAGGAACAGTGTAAGTGATATTCTATTCCTAGAGCCTTAGACACCCCCTGAGTTACAGCAGCTTTAAAGGTGGAACCATTGTCACTCTGAGGCTCCGTGGCAGCCCAAACCTGGGGATAATTTCATGGATTAAAATCTTTATAACTTCCTTAGCCTGTTCACTACAGGGAAAAGCCTCAATCCATCCAGTAAAAGTATCCACCCAAACTTGTAAGCAAGAATACCCATTAGCTTTTGGCATATGAGTAAAATCAATTTCCCAGTCCTCTCCAGGATACTTTCCACTTCGTTGTAATCCAGACTTTGCTAGCTTTTCAGCCTTTGGGTTATTTTTCTGACAAACCTCACACCTTTTGATAATGTTCTTTAAAGTTTTCATTACATTTTTGCCTTCAAACAAACGAGAAGCCATCTGGTAAGTACTCTCTGCACCAAAATGAAAACTCTGGTGTAAACTCTTAAGAATTTTCCACTGAGCATTGTCAGGAATTATTAATCATCCATCCTCAGACTGTAACCATCCTTTATCAGTAATCTTTGCTCCTCTTTTCTCATATCTTTCTAATTCTTCCTCAGTATATTATGGTTTTTCCTGTTCCACAGGACCTGTCCAGATCAAAGGCGTCTGCAGTGAAGGGGTTTCATAGTAAAGTGTCACTTTTCTGGCTTGATAGTTAGCCAACTGCTTACCTTCAGCTACTTTACTCCCATCCCTGCTGTGCCCTTTGCAATGCTTAACAGCTACTTCTTTAGAACAATATTTAACAGTTAAAAGTCTCTCAATCTCTCTGAAATGCATAATAGGTTCTCCTGTTGCTGTTTTAAACTGTCTTTCTTTCCATATTGCAGCATGAGCATGTAAAGTCAAATAAGCATACTTAGAATCAATGTAAATATTTACCCGCTGCCCTTTGCTTAACTCTAGAGCTCGGGTCAGAGACACAAGCTCCGCTAACTGAGCACTGGTTCCCTGGGGGAGAGATTTTGCTTCTAAAACCTGTTCTGCAGTCACCACGGTGTAATCTGCTTTATGTTTTCCATCCTGAACAAAAGAACTGCCATCTGTAAATATTTCCATGTCAGGATTGTCTAATGGGGTATCCATTAGATCTTCCCAAGCTGCATAATTTAAAGTTAGAAATTGGGAACAATTGTGATCAAGTGTTTCATTTTTCTTCTCAGGAAGGAAAGTGGCAGGACTTAAATTTCCACAAACTTTAAGTTTAGTTACTGGTCCTTCTAACAACAATGACTGATATTTAAGAAGCCTACTGTCTGTCATCCAAATATTAACCTTAGAATTTAAGATTCCACTCACATCATGAGAAGTCAACATGGTAAGGTTTGGTCCATTAATTATTTTTAAAGCTTCAGGTGCTAATAAAGCCACTGCCCCAGTTAATCTTAGGCAATGGGGCCACCCGCATGAAATTACATAATTCTCTGCTTAGATAAGCAATAGGTTGCTGGTGAGGCCCTCTGGGTTGTGTCAAAACTCCCAAGGCTATACATGCTTTCAGTGACAAACAAATTAAATCCTGATCCTGTGGGCAAGTTCAGAGTGGGAGCTTGCAAGAGAACAGTGTGAAGAACCTTAAAAGCCTTTTGAATATCTGGAGACCAAACCAGTTTGTCGGTTTGGGCCTGCTGAGTTTCAGCTATACGTTTATATAAAGGCTGGGCAAGTTCCCCATAACCCAGAATCCAAATGCGACAGTAGCCTGTGATTCCTGTGATTCCCCCAAATCCTCTCAATTGTCTTAAAGTCATAGGAAGGGGATGATTTAGTATAGGTTTAATTCTCTCGGGGCCTATGGCACTAGTCCCTTCTGATATGATTAAGCCCAGATATCTAACAGATTGTTGACAAAGCTGAGCCTTTTCTCTTGATGCTTTTTAAAAAAAATTTATTTTAATTGGAAGCTAATTACTTTACAATATTGTGTTGGTTTGCCATACATTGACATGAATCCACCACGGGTGTACATGTGTTCCCCATTCTGAGCCCCCCTCCCACCTCCCTCCCCATCCCATCCCTCTGGGTCATCCCAGTACACCAGTCCCGAGCATCCTGTACCATGTATCAAACCTGGACTGGCGATCCATTTCACATATGATAATATACATGTTTCAATGCCATTCTCCCAAATCACCCCATCCTCGCCCTCTCCCACAGAGTCCAAAAGACTGTTCTATACATCTGTGTCTCTTTTTCTGTCTCGCATACAGGGTTATCATTTCCATCTTTCTAAATTCCATATATATACGTTAGTATACTGTATTGGTGTTTTTCCTTCTGGCTTACTTCACTCTGTAAAACAGGCTCCAGTCTCATCTACCTCATTAAAACTGATTCAAATGTATTCTTTTTAATGGCTGAGTAATACTCCATTGTGTATATGTACCACAGTTTTCTTATCCATTCGTCTGCTGATGGACATCTAGGTTGCTTCCATGTCCTGGCTATTATAAACAGTGCTGCAATGAACATTGGGGTACACGTGTCTCTTTCACTTCTGGTTTCCTCGGTGTGTATGCCCAGCAGTGGGATTGCTGGGTCATAAGGCAGTTCTATTTGCAGTTTTTTAAGGAATCTCCACACTGTTCTCCATAGTGGCTGTACTAGTTTGCATTCCCACCAACAGTGTAAGAGGGTTCCCTTTTCTCCACACCCTCTCCAGCATTTATTGCTTGTAGACTTTTGGATCACAGCCATTCTGACTGGCGTGAAATGGTACCTCATTGTGGTTTTGATTTGCATTTCTCTGATAATGAGTGATGTTGAGCATCTTTTCATGTGTTTGTTAGCCATCATTCCATGTCCTGGCTATTATAAACAGTGCTGCAATGAACATTGGGGTACATGTGTCTCTTTCAATTCTGGTTCCCTCGGTGTGTATGCCTAGCAGTGGGATTGCTGGGTCATAAGGCAGTTCTATTTGCAGTTTTTTTAAGAAATCTCCACACTGTTCTCCATAGTGGCTGTACTAGTTTGCATTCCCACCAACAGTGTAAGAGAGTTCCCTTTTCTCCACACCCTCTCCAGAATTTATTGCTTGTAGACTTTTGGATCGCAGCCATTCTGACTGGTGTGAAATGGTACCTCATTGTGGTCTTGATTTACATTTCCCTGATAATGAGTGATGTTGAGCATCTTTTCATGTGTTTGTTAGCCATCCGTATGTCTTCTTTGGAGAAATGTCTGTTTAGTTCTTTGGCCCATTTTTTGATTGGGTCGTTTATTTTTCTGGAGTTGAGCTGCATCAGTTGCTTGTACATTTTTGAGATTAGTTGTTTGTCAGTTGCTTCATTTGCTTTTGTTTTCTCCCATTCAGAAGGCTGTCTTTTTACCTTGCTTATAGTTTTGACAAAGGATCTTTTGAAACATATACCAGAATTAACACACTGGATTGTGATAAATTATTGCTTTTGTATTTTCTGCAGAAAATGAAGAAGCAATTGAGCAGGAAACAGCATTGAAACACTCTATCGTGATAAACTATGAGGTGTGTTTGATACATTTGGAATGAAGAGAAACTGAAAGCATGGCACAGAGTAAAACATGGGACCATCATAAACTTCTGAATGTGTTTTATCTACAATGGATTAAAGAAAGACTTGAAACTCATCACAGAAGTGAAACAGTAATTGTGAGAAGCTACCTACCATATTTTATTTGGAGAGAATAAAGAAGTACATGAGGCATGCCACAGCACTGGAACAGTGGATAGTGGTAAATGACAGGGAGTGTTTGACTAAATGAGACAAAGGGACACTCAAGCCTTTAATAGCACAGCATCAATGAATGATAGTAATTTAGAGGGTGCGTTTTACCTGGAGGGAATGGAGGAGGCTCAAAACATGTCACAATACAGAAAAAAATGGATGATGATAAGCTATCACATTAATTTCTTCTGGAGTGGATTAAAAAACACTTGAAGCATACTGAACTTAAACACTGGGGATATAATATTGTGTGTGTTTAATGCCAATAAAAAATAGAGGGAACAATAGAATAGGAAAGACTAGAAATCTTGCCAAGAAACTTAAAGACTCCAAGAGACTATTTCATGCAAACATGGGCACAATCAAGGACAGAAGTGGTATGAATCTAGCAGAAGGAGAACATGTGATGAATTGTTGGCAATACTATAAGAAGAGAGCTGTACCTAAGAAAGATCTTAATCACCTGCTGCTGCTGCTGCTGTCACTTCAGTCATTTCTAGCTCTTCATGACCCCATAGACTGCACCCTACCAGGCTCCTCGGTCCATGGGATTTTCCAGGCAAGAGTACTGGACTGGGGTGCCATCGCCTTCTCCACTTAATCACCTAGATAACCATAGTGGTGTGATAACTCACATAGAGCAGACAACCTGGAGTGAAAAGTGGATTTTAGGAAGAATTACCACAAACAATGCTAGTCGAGGTGATAGAATTGAAGCTCAGCTATTTCAAATTTTAAAATATAATTCTGTTAAAATGCTGCACTCAATGTGCCAGGAAATTTGGAAGCAGTCATCAATGACAACATGACAGGAAAAAGTCAGTTTTGCTCTGATCCCAAAGAGGGGCATTGTGAAGGAATGCTCAAACTATTGCACAGTCATGCTCATTTCATATACTGGCAAGGTAATTCTCAAAATTCCTCAAACTAGGTTTCCAGAATATGTGAACTAAAAACTTTAAAATGTACAAATTGGATTAGAAAAGGCAGAGGAACCAGAGATCAGATTGCCAAAGTTCAATGGATCATAGAAAAAGCAGGGAATTCCAGAAAATGATCTACTTCTGTTTCATCCACTATGCTAACGCTTTTGACTGTGTGGGTCACAGAAACTGGGGAAACTTCTTAAAGAGATGGATATACTAGACCACTTTACTGGCTCCTGGGAAACCTGTATGCAGGTCAAGAAGTAACAGATTCAGGGAGGAACAATGGACTTGTTCAGAATTGGCAAACGAGTATGTCAAGGCTGTCTTGTTGTTAACCCACTTATTTAACTTACTTGCAGAGTAAGTTAAATCATCATGCAAAATGTCAGACTGGATGAAGCATAAACTGGAATCAAAATTGCTGGGAAAAATATCAATAAACTCAGACATGCATATGACAGAAATCAGAAGAAGAATTAGAGCTCTTTGCTGAGATGAAAGTGGAGATTAAAAAAGTTGACTTAAACTTCGACATTCAATCAATTAAGATCATATCATCCAGTCCCATCTCTTGATAGCAAATTAATCAGGACACAATGGAAACTGTGACAGATTTTTATTTTCATGAGTTCCAAAATCATGCAACCGTGAAGTTAAAAGACACTTGCTTCTTGGAGGAAAAGCTATGACAAACCTAGAGAGCATATGAAACCAGAGACATCCCTCTGCTGGCCAAAATCAAGGTATGATTTTTCCCAGTATTCATGCATGGATGTGAGATCTGAACCATAAAGAAGGTTGAATGCCAAATAATTGATACTTTAGAATTGTGGTGCTGGAGAAGACTCTTGAGTCCCTTGAACTGCAGAGATCAAACGAGTCAGTCCTAATGGAAATCAACACTGACTACTCATTGGAAGGACTGATGCTGAAATTGCAATATTTCGGCCACCTGATGCAAGAGCCAGATTATTGGAAAAGACCCTAATGCTGGGTAATATTGTAAGCAGGTGGGTGTGGGTGTGACAGAGAATAAAATGGTTGACTGCTGGCATAACTGTTTCAATGGGCAGGAATTTGAGCAAATTCCAGGAGATAGTGAAGGACAGGGAAGCCTAGTGTGCTGTAGTTCATGGAGTTTCAAAGAGCTGGACATGACTGTGTGACTGAAAAACATCAATCAGGGGTAAATAAAGAAGCACCTGAAGTGTGTCACACTTAAACACTGTATGTTGATAAACTACTGTATGTATTTGAAACACGATATTTGAGGAAGCACTTGTGCATTGATCAGCATTGAAAAACGGATATGTGTATTAACCCAGAGTAGACAAGGAAGCACTGTAGTATGTCACAGCACTGATAGATTGAATGGTGATAAAACACTTGCTGAGTTTCACCTCTGGGGGTCAAACAAACAGCTAATATATGCCACAAGTTATGGCCCTGAAACCTTGGCTAATGATAAAATGCTGGGAACATTCGACTGATGTGGACTATTAAGCACTTGCAGCATATCACAGTACTGAATATTGGATGATGATACACTAATGAGCATGTTTTACAGGAGAGGATGAAGCACATGAAGAATATCACAACACTGAAACGCTGAAGGGCCAATCCAAGGAGTGATGAGCCAGGATTGACAAAGAAGCATATGCAGTGATTCACAGTACTGAAATATAGATGTTGATAAACTATTGAGTATTTGACACCAAGTGGACAAAGAAGCATTTGGAGCATGTCACATGTCAAGGCACTTAGCACTGCATGGTAATAAACTACAGAGTGTGTTTTTCCAGAGAGTGGATGAATAGGCACTTGAATCACGTCACAGCACTGAAACGCTGACTTTGATAAACTACTGGATGTATTTTTCCAGTCTGGATGATAAAGCAGTTTGTGTCACAGCTTGGAAGTGCTGGATAGTGATAAACTACTGGTATGTTTGATAAAGATCTACTTGAACTTGTGACAGCAGTTAAAAGCAGGAAGTGATAAGCAGCTGAGTATATTTTAGCTGGAGTGAACAAAGAGGTGGCTGAAATTCCTCTAAGAAGTGTGGATAATGATAAGCTACTTAGTATGTTTGACCTGGAGTGGATGAAGAAACACTGAAAGCATGTCATAGCAATGAAACACTGGATGTAGATATACAACTGGATGTATTTGACCCAGGGTGATTGAATAATAACTTGAGGTGTCACTGCACTGAAACAGTAGATGATGATAATTGATTTGATGTGTTCAATGAGTAATCAATGAAGACATACATGGAATGACACTGCATTATGATAAACACCTGGTTGCATTTGTCCAGAATGGATGAAGAAGTTCTTGAAACATGTGAAATCTTTGCAACCCTGGTTGGTGATATACTTGCATCAAACAATGTGTCTCTTTGATATGGGGTATAAAAGCAAGCACTTAAAGCATATCACAGGGCCTTTCCTGGTGGTCCACTGGTTAAGTATCTACTTTGTAGTGTAGGGGATGAGGGTTCAATCCCTGATTGGGAAACTAACATCCCATATGTTACAGAATAACTAAACCTGCAGAACTGCAAGTACTGAAGTTCTCACACTCCAGAGACTAAATGCCATGGTTAGAGTTGGCTTGTCTGAAGGACTACCTTATGTGACACAACTAAGACTCAACACAGCCAACTGAATGAATTAAGAAGAATCATGTCACATGTGAAACATTGGTGACAAACTATTGAGTGTGCTTTACCTGGAGAAAATGAAGAAACGCTTGAATCATGACTCTGCACTGAAACAAGGGATGGTGATAAGCTACTGAGTATGTTTGACATTCGATGCATGGAGAAGACTTCTGGAATGTTCCACAGTTGAATCATTGGATGATGATAACCTACTGAGTGTGTTAGACCTGGAGTGGATAGAAGCATGCCACAGAACTGAAACACTAAGGGTGGTAAACTACTAGGTTTGTTTAACCAGGGGAGAATGAAGAAACACTTAACCTGTCACAGCAGTGAATACTAGATATGTTTGACCTGGAGTGGGTTGAACAAGCTCTCGAAACAGGTTGCAGGACTGAAATAAACACTGGATGGTGATAAATGGCACAAAGTGATGACCAGAGAAGAAGAAGAAGCAATGGAAGCATGTCATGACAGTGAAACACTAGATGATGATAAACAGTATTATCAGTGGCAAGATGCCTGTTCCAGAGTGCAGGTTCAAGATGCAGCATGTTTGCACTGGAATACAGGCTTAATAAGTTTGTGATGCCTCCCCTAAAGTGCAAATTCAGCAGTTACCATATGCTACCCTTGATCATGGGGTCAGAAGTGATAAAATGAGGGCTCCAGGCTGCAAGCTCAGACATGGATGATGTGCACTAGAATGTGGGCTCATTGGTGGCTGACGCATGCATTAGACTGCAAGTTCAAAAGTTGTGACATGGGTATTCTATAGCACCCATGTTATAAAACCTCACACTGGTCATCTATTTTTTACATATGGAACCATATACATTTAAATGCTATTTTCTCAAATCATCCCACCTTCACCTTCTCCCACTGAGTCCAAAAGACTGTTCTTTAGATTTTTGTCTCTTCTCCTGGCCTGCATATAGGCCATCTTTCTAAATTCCACATATATGAGTTAATATACAGCTTTGTCTTTCTCTTTCTTAGTTACTTCACTCTGTTTAATAGGTTTCACAATCTTCCAGCTCATTAGAACTGACTCAAATCCATGACTTTTTATAACTGAGTAATATTTCATGTGTATATGTAGCAAAACTTCCTTAACCATTGATCTGCTGATGGACCTCTTTTTCACTTCCACATCCTAGTGTTGTAAACAGTGCTTCAATAAATATTGGAGTACTTTGTTTCCTTAAATTCTAGTTTCCTTGAGGTTCATGCCCAAGAGTGGGATTGCTGGGTCATGCGGCATTTCTATTTCCAATTTTCTAAGGGGTCTCCACAGAGTTCTCCATAATGGTTGTACCAGTCTGCATTCCCATCAACAGTGTAAAAAGGTTCCCATTTCTCCACACCCTCTCCAGCAATTATATTGTAGACATTTTCATAATGGTGAATCTGACCAGTGTGAAATGCTACCTCAATGTGGTGATTTGCATTTATCTTATAATGAGTGATGCTGAGCAACATTTCTTTGTCTCTTAGTAATCTGTATATCTTCTTTGGAGAAGGCTTTTGCCTATGTTTTGATTCGTGGTTTGTTTTTCTGTGTAGTACATGTAGCTGAGCATTGAGAAACATAAGAAGCTTGCATATTTGGAGATTAAACTTTTGTTGTTAGTTTTTCAGTTGCTATTATTTTCTCCTAATCCTGAAGGGTACATATTCATCTTAATTATAGTTTCCTTCATTGTACAAAAGCTATACAGGTTAATTAGTTTCCTTTTTAAAAATATCTTTATTTCATTTACTCTAGGCAATTGGTCATAGAGGATTTTGCTGTGACTTATTTTGGGGTGGTTATACCTAATTTTTACTCTAAGGGTTTTATATTTTCTGGTCTTACATTTATATCTGTAATCCATTTTAAGTTTATTTTTGAACACGGTGTTAGTGTTCTAGTTTCTACACATAGCTGTCCAGTTTTCTCAGTAACACTTTTTGAAGAAAATGTCTTTTTCTGTTTCATATTTTTGCCTCCATTGTCAAAAGTAATGGGTGCATAAATTTATCTTCAGATTTATATTTTATACCATTGGTCTATATTTCTATGTTTGTGCAAGTTTCATACTCTCTTGATATATTTGTAGTGTAGTCTGAAATCAGAAAGTTTGACTCCTCTAGTTCCATTCTTCTTTCTCAATATTGCTTTGGCTCTTCGAGGTCATATGTTTTATATGCAAATCATAAAATATTTTTTCTAGTTTTATGGAAAATATTGTTGGTAGTTTGAGAGGTATTGCATTGACTCTATTGATTGTTTTGGGTGGTATATTCAATTAACTATATCAATTCGTCCACTGAAAGAACATGATATGTTTCTCCATCTATATGTGTTTTGATTTCTTTCTTCAGTGCTTTTTTTTTTTTTTTAATCTCTCTAGGAAAGTGAAAGTTTCTCAGTCATGTCTGACTCTTTGCAATCCCATGGACTATACAGTGTAATTTGGAATTCTCCAGGCCAGAATACTGGAATGGGTAGCCTTGCTCTTCTCCAGAGCATCTTCCCAACCCAGGGATCAAACACAGGTCTCACACATTGCGGGAAGATTCTTCACAAGCCACGCTGCAAGGGAAGACCAAGAATACTATAGTGGGTAGCTTATCCCTTCTTCAGGGGGTCTTCCTGACTCAGGAATCGAACAGGAGTCTCCTGCATTGCAGGCAGCTTCTGTAGCAATTGAGCTATCAGGGAAGCCCCTTGTATTTTTATGCAAATGTATTCTAGTTATTTTATCGCTTTCATTGTCATGGTGAACAGGATCGTTCCTTAATTTCTCTTTCTGATTTTTCATTGTTAGTATATAGGAGTATAAGAGTTTCTGTGTATTAATTTTATACCCTGCACATTTACTCTATTCATTGATTAATTCCAGTAATTTTCTGGTGGTATTTCTTGGGTTTTCTGTGTAAAGGATAATATCATGTGCAAATAGAGATTTTTACCTCTTCTTTTCCAATGAGGATTATTTTTATATACACTTTTTCTTTGAAAGCTGTGGGTAGAATTCCCATAACTATTAGTAATCAGTGTGGAAACCCTTGTGTTAATGCTGATTTTAAAGGAAATGTTTTAAATTTTTTTATTATTGACAATATTTGCTGTGGTTTTGTCATATTTGTCTTTCATTTTGTTGAGGTATGTTCCGTCTATACTACTTTGGCAGAGTTTTTTGTTTTTTGTTTTTTTCATAAAAAATCTGAATTTTGTTGAATTCAAATTTGATTGGGTTGTTTAGCCTCCAAATTATTTTTTGTTTCTTCTAGTTATTTTTTTCCTGGTGTTTTCCTGTAGTTATTTTTTTCCTAATCTAAAAACATTGTAACCAGAAAATATGCTTGAAAAGATTACAATTTCTTGAAGTTTACCAAGGTTTGATGTGGCCTTGGATGTGATATGTCCTCAAATAATGTTCCATTTGCACATGAGAAAAAGGAGAAAAAGGTGAAATCTGTTCTTTTGGGGTGGGATGCCCTGCAGATCAATTAGGTCAAACTGGCCTAATGTATCTTCTAAAACTTGAGCTTTCCTTATTTTATTTCTGTCTGGATGATCTGCCCATGTTATGTGTGGAGTATTAAAATCATCCGATACTATTGGTTAGTGTCTATTTCGGCCCTAATAGTTGTTGGCATTTGCCTCTTGTATTGAGGTGCTCCTACATTGGATGCATATAGCTTCTTCTTGGGTTGATACTTTGATTGTTATGCAATGCAACATTTCTTGTCTCCTATAGTGGTCTTTAATTAAAGTCCAATTTTCTGATATGAGTATTGCTCCTCCCACTTTCTTTTGTTCTCCATTTTCACAAAATAGCTATTTCCTGGCCATCACTTTCAGTCTGTATGTGTCCCTAGTTATGAGATGGTTTTCTTTCAGACAGTATATATTCTTTTATATATTCATCCAATCTTTGTCTTTTCATTGGAGCATTTAGCCCATTTCTGTTTAAGGTAGTTGATAAGTATGGTCTTCTTACCATTTACTATATATTTTGTGGCTTTGTTTTTATAAACTTTTCTGTTTCCTATCTAGAGAAGATCCTTCAGCATTTCCTGAAGTGCTGGTTTGGTCGTTCTGAATTCTAATTGCTTTTGTTTGTCTGTAAAACTTTTTTTTTTTCTCTCTCTTTTGAATTAGAATATTATACTTGTTGGGTAATCTTGGCCTTATGTCTTTGCCTTTCATCACTTTAAGTTCATCCTGACATTCCCTTCTAAACTGAAGTGTTTCTATTGTAAGATCAGCTGTTATCCTTATGGGGGTTACCTTCTATGTCATTTGTTGTTATTCTTTTGTTGCCTTTAATATTTGTTAATTGTGTATATTTATTTGTTTGTTTGTTTTTATTTTCATTAATGTGAAACATGTGTTTCATGTGTTTTGACATGTTTTGTCTTCGATTTATCCCTATGAGATACACTGGGATTTTTCATCTTAGGTGTCCATTCCCTTTCCCGTTTCAGGGACGTTTTTTAACTATTTCCTCCTCAAATATTTTCTGATGCCCTTTCCTTTAGTCTTCTTTCTCCAGGAAACCTATGATTTAAATGTGGGGGCATTTAACATTGTCCCAGAGGTCTCTGCAGTTGTCTTCATTTCTTTTTTTTTTTCCTGTTCTGCTTCATTAATTTTCAACATTCTATCTTCCAGGTCACTTAGTCTTTCTTCTTTCTGAGTTACTTTACTGTTTCTAGATAGAATTCAGAGTGAATTCTATCTCAGTTATTTCATTGTTCCTTAATGATTTACTATGTATTATTTCTTCTAGGTCCATTTAAAGCACTGCTTTCATCTTCTCAATCCATGTCTAAAGTCTATTTATCTGTAGATTCATTTGTTTCCAAAACTTTGACTATTAATATGCTGAATTGTTTTTCCTGTAGACTTCCTATCTCCTCCTCTTTCATTGGTTTGTTGATTTTTATTGTGTTTCTTCACCCATTGGATATGTCTCTGCCATTTCATGTTGTTTAGATGGCTATCTTTGGGGTCAATTTTCTGCAAACTAGAGGGTCATCATTGCTATTAATTGGGTAGTCTCCTCGCAGTGAGTGTGGTGGGACCAATGGCTTGTGAAGGTTTTCTAGTTGAGGGGACTTCTTTTGTTATTGTTGTTGTTGTCATAGAATATGGCTGTGAATCTCATTTTCTTTGATAAGCAATTTAGTGTCCATTAGAGAATTAGGGGGCTTTATTATGGTTTTGATTCCAGTTGGGCTATTTCAAATCCTCAGAGATGATGCTGCGAAAGTGATGCACTCAATATGCCAGGAAATTTAAAAATCTCAGCAGTGACTCAGCAGGAAATGATCAGTTTTCATTCCAACCTCAAAGAAAGGCAATGCCAAAGAATGCTCACACTACCATGCGATTGTACTCCTCTCACATGCAAGCAAAGTAATGCTCAAAAATCTCCAACCCAGGCTTCAGCAATATGTGGACTGTGACCTTCCAGATGTTCAAGCTTGTCTTAGAAAATACAGAGGAACCAGAGATCAAATTCCCAACATCTGTTGGATCTTTGGAAAACAAGCAAGTTCCAGAAAAACATCTACTTCTGCTTTACTGACTATGATAAAGCCTTTGACTGTATGCATTGTAATAAATGGTGGAAAATTCTGAAAGAGATGGGAATACCAGGCCACTGGACCTGACTCTTGAGAAGCCTGTATGCAGGTCAGGAAGCAACAGCTAAAACTGGACATTGAATAACAGACTTGTACCAAATAAGAAAAGGAGTATGTCGAGGCTGTATATTGTCACCATGCTTATTTAAGTTCTATGCAGAGAAATGCAGGGCTGGAAGAAACACAAACTAGAATCAAGATTGCCAAAAGAAATATCAATAACTTTAGATATGCAGATGACACCACCCTTATGGCAGAATGGGAAGAACTAAAGAGCCATTTAATGAAATTGAAAGAGGAGAGTGAAAAACTTGACTTAAATCTCAACATTCTGAAAACTAAGATCGTGGGATCTGATCCCATCATTTTATGGAAAATAGATGGGAAATCAGTGTTTGACTTTCTTTTGAGGCGCTCCAGAATCACTGCAGATGGTGATTGCAGCCATGAAATTCAAAGACGCTTACTCCTTGGAAGGAAAGTCATGACCAAACTAGACAGCATATAAAAAGAAGAGACATTACTTTTCTGACAAAGGTCTGTCTAGTCAAAGCTATGCTTTTTCTAGTAGTCATGTATGGATGTGAGAGTTGGGCTATAAAGAAAATTGAGCATCGAATACCTGACGCTTTTGAACTGTAGTGTTGAAGAAGATGCTTGAGAGTCCCTTGTACTGCAAGGAGATCCAACAAGTCCATCCTGAGGGAGATCAGCCCTTAATATTTATTAGAAGGATGATGCTGAAGCTGAAACTCCAATACTTTGGCCACCTGATGCAAAGAGCTGATTCATTTGAAAAGTCCCTGATCCTGGGAAAGATTGAGTTCCAGAGGAGAAAGGCATGAGAGAGGATGAGGTATTTGGATGGTATCACTGACTCAGTGGTCATGAGTTGAGTAAACTTTGGGAGTTGGTGATTGACAGGGAGGTCTGGTGTGCTGCAGTCCATGGGGTTGCAAAGAGTCAGACACAACTGAGTAACTGAACTGAGAAGGCTGTCTTTTAATTTTCTTGAGTGTGTTCTTGTTTTGCTGGAAGATTAGCATGGATTGTCTTGCAATGGAGCTTGCTGCTTTTGGATGGAGCTTGCTTTCAGTGTAGGCTTGTATCTTTTTGGATGGGATCTTGTCTATCACTATTCCCTGGGGCCAGGGGTTCTATGATGATCTAAAGTGCTGGAGCTGAACTACTACCTCTCATTTTTGGTCCCCCTCTTTCAGTATCCTCAAGACTACTCTTTCAACATTGCATAGAAGACAAAAACCCATGTTAAGTGTGAAATAACTCCACATCCTGAACAAAGAGATTCACAACATTATACATAGAAAAGAAGAGGGAAGAGCTAGATAGAGATGATGAGGAGTAGAAAAGAAAGTCAAAAAGAATGAGAGCAATCAAGCCTGTAATCAAATTCCTGAGTGAAATTGCATATGAAAAAATAGACTCAATGCTACAAACTAATAACAAATATCAGAAAACAAACATTAAAAACCCAGACTAGAATTTGGACTTGCAAATGTACAATATAAAATAAACCAGAACATATTCAAACACAAAAATTAGAAAAGAAATATTGTAGGATTACTTCAGTGTCAGGTAATCCCTTGTTCTAGCTTGCACTTTTCCTTAAAGTCTGCAATTGCCCTTAAATGCAATTTTACTGCTTGACTTTAGTCTATTGCACCTGCTACTTCTGGAGTGGTTGTCCTGTATTACCTTTACTGGTGCTGGCCTCCTCTGCTTGCAAACCCTGATAGGAAGAGGTGTCAGTAGACCCTTACCAGGGTCACTTTCTCTGTTGTGCTGTGGAGACGCAGGAACACTGCAAACAAATACCTCTGGGATTTGTGGGGAGCCCTTGTAGTGAATGGAAAGCACAGGGTGTGCCAAAGTCCAAGGTGATGTGCACTTCTCACATCCAACCACTCAAGCTCTTGGGTGCTCCTTGAAGGCACAGTCACAGGTGGGCCATGTATCTCATGCACTTCCCAAGCCCAAGCTATTCAGGGTCCATCCTGTGCTAGGCATGCAGTTCCAGGTTGGTCGTGTGTCTCCTGCACTTCTGAGGTCCAAGCTGCTCAGATTCCCGGGTGTTCTATGAAGGCCCAGTCCCAGGTGAGCCATGCATGTCCCATTCTTCTCAAGCCCAAGTGTCCTGTTGTTCTGCCATAGCATAGTCCCAGGTGGGCTCTTTGTCTCATGCACTTCCCAGGTCCAAGACGCTAAGGTTTCAGGATGTTCCAGAGTACACTGTTCCAGAAAGCCACTCAGGCTCTCAGGATCACTGTGGTGTCATATTCCCTGGTGGGCCATCTTTTTTTGTGCACTTCTCAGGTTCAATCTGCTCAGTATTTCAGATTCTCTACAAGAATACAGTCCATGGTAAGCTGTGCATCTCCTCTGAGGAGCTGATCTCAGGTTATGACACTCTTGGTGGCTATAAACTGTCCCAGATCCCAGGAAACCATGGTTAAACGCTGCTCATGGATAGAGTTGGCTCACAGCTTGGCAGGAGGTGCAATCTCCTCGGCCTAAAAGCTTATGGTCTTCTGCCTCTGGTTGTCGACATTCTGAAATTTTGCCTCCTGGGAGGGCCATAATGGAAGCTGGCTTGCTCTCCTTTGGTAAATATTAGGGCACAGTCTGTTGTGTGAGCAGGTCAGGGATCGCAGTGTGGTCTTAGAGCCTTCCATGGGAGCATTCTTTTTTTTTTTTTTTTTTTT
>SJYT01038913.1:84204-96916 GCA_006410635.1 Cephalophus harveyi
TTTTTTTTTTTTTTTTTTTTAATTTCTGTCTCTCTGACATTCTGTGGTTCAGTCTGCTATATCACATTAGTCCTCTAAGAGTGTCCTCAGGGCATTCAAACTCCATTTTTATTCTAACGACTGAATATGCAGAAGGCACCTCTGAACATAGCCCCCATTCATTGTTGTTAGACACGAGACTGTGAGGTAATCCTTCACCGATAATTGCCTTTTTGGTTTGAATTCTGAGATGATTTTTGTTTGGGGGTGGGGAGTGGGTGTTTATACTACCCTCTGAGATTCCATAGTGGCCCACTGAATCAAACTCTGAGAGGGTTTCCTATAGTATTGAAACTTCTCCTTCTCTAATAGCTTAAGAGAAATAGTGCTGGATTCATGATCTCTGAAGAAGATTTATCTTCAAGACCTGAGACCAGGCCTGATCACTCAAAAGCTCTTGCACAGCAGAGTTTATTAAAGTAAGAAAAGGGACAGAGAAAGCTTCTGACATGGACATCAAAAGGGGGCTGGAGAATGCCCCCCTTGCTAGTGTCAGCAAGTTACTCCATATCCTGACAATCTTTTGGGGTATTTACTGAGGAAAAATTGAACTCTTTCTCATATGCTATCTTAGGACGAATCTACTGAGTTTATATTCAAAGCATATATATTCAAGCATACGTACATTTTAATTTAGTTATTATAATAAATCAAAAGAATGTCTGAAGTTTGTGAAAATTTTACCAGACCTACTCCCACAATTTATATTTTAGGATAATGGGATTAGAGTTTAACCATAGAAAGATCCTACCAAACCCACTCCCATAATACACCTTCTAAAATATTAGGATTAGTCAGAAGGTTTTCAGGAAGGAGAAATTTTCGTGAAGCATGATACATTGTTGCTATATAATCCCAATTACATAATTTAAACTGAGCTGTTTGCTGTGTAATCATCAGTTCCACGTTTAAAGGAAAAAAAAAAAAGCAGTTTATGTGATTAAGAATAAGGAATATAGAGAAAAACAAACAAGCAAGCAAACAAACATCTTTGCCCTTTTCTTCTCCTTGAGAATTCCATAACCCTATCTCTTCCTCAAGAATCCAGACACCTTTCTTCGCTTTGAGGACCCCAGACTTCTTATCAATCTGCCTAGGATTTGACTCTCTATCTCCAACACAAGTTCAGTTCAGTTGCTCAATCATGTCCAACTACTTGTAACCCCAAGGCCTGTGGCACACCAGGCTCCTCTGTCCATCACCAACTTCCATAGCTTGCTCAAACTCATCTCCATTGAGTTGGTGATGCACTCAGTCTCAACCTCTGTCATCTGCTTCTCCTCCTGCCTTCAATCTTTCCCAACACTGGGGTCGTTTGCAAGAGTCAGTTCTTTGCACCAGGAAGCCAAATTATTGTAGCTTCAGCTTTAGCATCAGTCCTGCAAATAAATATTCCGGACTGAATTTCTTACTGACTGATTTCATTCCCTTGCTGTCCAAGGGACTCTCAAGAGTCTTCTCCAACACCACACATCAAAATCATCAATATTTCAGGGCTCAGCTTTCTGTATAGTCCAACTGTCACATACATACATGACTACTGGAAAAATTATAGCCTGGACTAGAAAGACTTGTTGGCAAAGTAATGTCTCAATTTTTAAATATGCTGTCTAGGTTGGTAATAGCTTTTCTTTCAAGAAGCAAGTGTCTTTTAATTTTATGCTGCAGCCACCATCTACAGTGATTTTAGAGCCAAGAAAATAAAGTCTTTCACTATTTCCATTTTTTATCCATCTGTTTGCCAGGAAATCATGGGACCAGATGTCATGATCTTCATTTTTGAACATAGAGTTTTAAGCCAGCGTTTTCACTCTCCTGTTTCACTTTCATCAAGAGGCTCTTTAGTCCCTCTTTCACTTTCTGCTATATGGATATTGACATCTGTGTATCTGAGGTTATTGCTATTTTTCCCAGCAATCTTGAATTCAGGCTTGTGTTTCATCCAGTCTGGCATTTCACATTATGTACTCTGCATCTAATTTAAATAAGCAGGGTTACAATTCAGAACCAGTCCATTGTTGCATGTCTGGTTCTAGAATTGGTCTCTGTCCCTAAACTTTGGTCTCTTAATTCTTATCACTTCTCCTATCTCATTATGAGCAAATTGATTGGCCTTTCTGGGTATCTGGTGTCCTCTGCCAGCATATAGAACTTAATTAGTGAAAGTTACTCCATATCCTGACAATCTTTTGGGGTATTTACTGAGGAAAAATTGAACTCTTTCTCATATGCTATCTTAGGACGAATCTACTGAGTTTATATTCAAAGGTATGCATTCTGCCACTGCTAAGCAAGTGCTCTAAAGTAGGCATATTGTCAATATAACACCATCATGTAATACTGAGCTCATAGTGTGAAGCATGCACTCAGTGAAGCTACTAAGCTCACCCTCTGTAGCATGCATCCAAGCAGCTACTTAGTTTACACTCTGAAGTATACTTCTTATCACTGATGTGCCTACTCTTGTGACAATTATGCTGCAACTCGTGATCTGGCACTCATGAGTGTATGAACCACTACTTCTGATTATACATGCAGCAACTGAGGTTGAAATCACGAGTTTTCATTCTGCTTTTACTGAGAATTGAATGAGAACATGTGTACTAATTAGCTTGCACTCTGGAACATACATTACATCTCTAGAGCATAAGTATCACAACCAAGTACACCTGCACTCTGGACCTGGCATGCTGTAACAACTGAGAATGTAAGAAGCTTTTCAAAACTTCTGACTCTGATTTCAAACCACTGCTGCTGCTGCTGCTAAGTCACTTCAGTCTTGTTCGACTCTGTGTGACCACATAGACAGCAGCCCAACGGGCTCCGCTATTCCTAGGATTATCTGGGCAAGAATACTGGAGTGAGTTGCCACTTCCTTCTCCAATGAAAGCATGCATGTTAAGTCGCTTTCATCTTTTCTGACTCTGTGCAAACCTATGGAGAGCAGCCCACCAGGATTCTCTGTCCATGGGATTCTCCAGGCAAGAATACTGGAGTGGGCTGTCATTTCCTTCTCTGATTTCAAACCACACATGCTACAAACACTGAGCTTGCCCTCTGGAATACGCGCTTGTCAATACTGAGGCCACCATCTAGAGGACACTTGCTGGAACTACTTAGTTTCCAATCTGGATCACCCTTTCTGCCACTACTGAGATTATTAACAAGATTTAGAACAAGTGCATTGCTCTAACTGAGACTGCACAGTAGAGCATCCATCCCATCACTCTTGAACCTGGGTTTTTGAGAATATGGTCTGCCACTACTGAGCCTGTCCCTAAAACATGCCTGTGGTAAGTACACATACACTTTTTTTATATTACATTCTGAATTCTGCATCCCTGCAGTACTGAAATTGCCTTCCCAAACAAGAGTTCATCACCAGCTGAACTTTCACTGTAAAGCATAAATATCACAATCATCGGAGAAGGCAATGGCATCCCACTCCAGTAATCTCGCCTGGAAATTCCCATGGACGGAGGAGCCTGGTAGGCTGCAGTCCATGGGGTCGCGAACAGTCGGACACGACTGAGCGACTTCACTTTCACTTTTCGCTTTCATGCATTGGAGAAGGAAATGGCAACCCACTCCAGTGTTCTTGCCTGGAGAATCCCAGGGTTGGCGGAGCCCGATGGGCTGCCGTCTGTGGGGTCGCGCGGAGTCGGACACGACTGAAGCGACTTAGCAGCAGCAGCAGCAGCTTGTTGCTTTATAGGTAAGTCAGACCACTACTCAACCTGCACTGTAGTTCAGGTGTGCCTAAATAATTACTGAACTTGCACTCTGAAGTTTACTTCTGGACAAAACTGAGCCAGCAGTCCTGTATACATAGTGAGCTGAAACACTGGAGGACATGGTACACCTCTACTGAGCATGAGCTCAAGTGCAGGCATCCAGGCTCTGCTGAGAACATGCTCTAGTTGCACACATGCCACAGTAACTGAACGTGCAACTGGGAGTACAGACCTCATGATTACAGAGTGCACACATTTTATCATGTGTTTTGCACTACTGAGGTTTACTCAGAAGCATATCTCCCATCATGACTGTGTGTGCCTTCAAGAGCCAACGTTCTGACACTGTTAAGACTATACTGTAGAGTAAGAATATCTGAACTACACAACTGCACATTGAATCATGCATCCAAGCAATATAAATCCTAGTACTACAGCACACTTGTCACGTCTAAGTCCTTACACTAAGCAGGCATGGTACAGCTAGTGAGCATGTGGTCTAGAGCATGTGTGTGGCCATTACTAATTTTGCACTCTGAAGCATGTGTCTTGCCACTTGTAAGTTCAGGTCCCAAAACATTCAGGTTTCAGCTACTGATTATGTACCCTGGTACACTGTTTTATTCACTGCTGAACCTATCTTATAGAGCACTGCCAGGGCCAGTCTTGGTGGATCCAGGGTAATTCGAAGGGGAGACGGAATTCGCATCCTAGGAAAAACCTCTTTAATTAGAAGTATAAAGAGAGATTAGAAAGAAATAGTGTAGTATGAAAATTAGTGGAGAAAAACAGGCTGAATAACTTGGCTTAAGTGGAATACCAATAAAGCTTCGAGTCAAGAAGCTTGCACCACCTACATAGGCCACAGGCATCTTTCTGTTCTCCCAAAGGAGAGGAGACACTGAGGCCTCCCTGGTCAGATCTTAGAAGCCCAGCCAAGATCAGCAAGCTTGGCCAGTGCCCACACTCCAGATGGGAATTTAGCCAGCAGGGGAAAGAAAGAACGACATGGGGGAATCAGTCTTTCCAGAAACTGATCCATTTTCTTTATTTTCAGGTTTGCTTATATACCTTTTGTTATAGATAAGGATGAATACAGAGTCACGTGAGGTCAGCAGACCTGACCCTTGTCATAATTAGATGCTTCATATAAAATTATACAAAGACCTTAGGGGTTTAACATCATCTTCTGGCCATGAGGCCTGCTGACATTTTATGGCCCTTTCTGATAACAGTCCATCAACCAGAAAACTTATTTTTTTCCAGGGGTGATTTTTTCTTAAACCAGGTGCTACCCTCCAAATAAAGTTGCATTCCTATAGGGTGAGGGGGTAGTGGGTTACAATCAAGAAATGAATTTACTTAGCCTAAGGTATAACATGATTAATCTTAAAGGTTAATACTTATTTATCCTATATGCTAGTTGTATTCATTATAAGGGCAGGGAATATGGAGATTTAGCAGCAAATATTGGTTCAGCAAATGAAAAACCCTTCACCAAGATAATTTCTAATCAACCCATCAATACAATGCTAATAATTTTGTAACTTCTCAAAAGGATCTGTATATTGAAAGTTTAAAGTATCTCATGCCTCTCACGGTTGGGAGGCTGTAAACAATCACACGTGGCTGGATGAACCTACTCAGACAGGCTAGAGATCCTTCAGAAGAGTTTGTAAGTTGAAAAACTCTTGACAAACCCAGGAATATTTAACTGGAGCTGCAAGTTAACTCCTTCTCCGAGAGAGGTGGTGGTGGTGAGGGTCCGCCCCCCATAAAGTCAGAGGTATAGGTGATAGCATAAAACAGTAAACTAGACACTCTGGTTTTGGGGGTAGATGCTCAGGAACAGAGAATCTCCTGAGGCTCGATCCCACCTTTGCGTAATGCCGAGCCTCCTTACTCATGACCTTTGCCACGGGCAGAGTTCATGCTGGCTCCCGGCTGAGCATGAGTTCCACTACTACTAATCTTGATCCATGGCCTGCGTGCTTAAACTAGTGAGCCTACACTCTGCAGCTGAAATTTGCCAATGATTTGGCTTGTCCTCTGTTGCATATTTTCCCCCACTCTTCTTTCTGTACTCTAGAGCAGTTGTTCCAACTACTGAGGTTGCACTCTGGAGGACTTATACCAAGAAAATAGGGGCTGCATTGTAAAACACATATCCTACCCACGAGTGAACCATCATTCTAGATCAAGTGTGTGACCAGTAGTGACCATGAATTATGAAGCATAAAGTCACTTTATTGAGGTATTGCTCTAGAAGATGTGTACAACAATTACCCCAGTGACATTTTATACCAGCCATTTTGCTGCTATTCATCCAGCATTCTAGACTATGCAAGCTGTGAGTAGCGTACCTATACATCTATGGATGATGTATCACCACTACAGACCTGGTGTATACTTCATATTTCCTGCCTCAGTTGATCATGTGTCACAATACACATATTCCACAATCCTTCTACTTGCACTGTTGAAGAGTACTACTGAACTTGTGTGGCAGAGCAGGTGTATCATATTTTCTAAATTTCATCTCTGTATATGCAACCAAAAATAAAAACCCAGCATTCAAGTGAACATGTCCCTCAATTACGGAGTCTGCACTCTTGAACAAGTGCACTGTAACTCCTGAGACAACACTCTGAAGCACATGTAGAGCAGGTATGCTGCATCTGCTGAACTTAACTCTTCAGCATGCATCGCAACAGTGAAACACACTTTAGGCATACCCCTGTCAATACAGACCCATAATCTTAAGCAGGCATGCTTCAAATAATGAATCTTTGCTTTAGAGAACATATGCTTCATCTTCTGAGATTGTGCTTTTGAGGATTCTCCCACCACTACTAAGAATATGTTCTAGAGCAGATGTGATGCAAATAGTAGGATGGCACTTTGGAGCCTACTGTGTCTCAGCTCTAGCACAGAAGTACTGAAACTGCCTAGCTTGCAATCTGGAACACACGATCTCCCACTAGTGTGCTTGCACTTTAGAACAGGCTGTCTGAAGCTATCCCACTGGCACTGGCAACATGCACCCAGCCGCTACAGAATGCACACTAGAGCACAGTTCCTACCACTATTGCGCACGTACTCTAACACAAGGTGTCTCAAACTGCTCAGTTGCATTACAGAGCATACCTCTTTCCACAACTGAACTTGGTTTCTACAGGAAATGTTACACAACCACTGATCTTGTGCTCTAGAATTGGCACACCATAAATAATTTTCTTAACATTTGAACTATGTGTCTGGCCAACACTAAATCCATGCTTTAGATCAGCTGTGCTAAAATCACTGAGCTTGCCCTCAAGAGTATATCTGAACTCAAATTTTATAGCACACCTACTACTACTGTGAATTCTGTGTTCTAAAACTCTTGTGAGATGAGAGAACAAGATGGTGGAGTTGTAGGTGGATGTGGAGTACATATCTCCATGGATACATCAGGCATACACCTTCAGACACAGAAGACTAGTCAGAACATTACCTAAAACTAGACAGGAGTACCTGACAAGAGGAAAAGAATATATAGAACCATGCAAAACTCAGTAGGATGAAAGAACTGGGGGAAAAAAAACAAGAGTGTTAGTAGGACTGGATCTGCCCTCAGTGGATGAAGGAACTGAAGCAGGACTCCAATCCCACATTGAGCCAATTGTCTGAATCATAGAATAAACATTTAAAGCTGAGAACAAAACAGCTGATCTGTGGAAACCTAGATGCAATGAGAATCAGAGAGTCCTTGCTGCAGCCGTACATACCCCAGACAAGGACATGTGTCCCTTGAAAGGCACAGTGGCTGGGAGCTGAAGTTTAGGAATTCTGGGGCAATTCCTGGGCAAGGGCTGCTGTTTACTGGGGACAGATAGAGAGAGGGGTTGTGAGGGAGGAGACTGTGTTAGGGTATGCCTGTGGAGGAAAGACAGGCAGCCATGGAACCAAGGTAATATAATCGAGTCACATGTTGGGGGTGAAGCAATCACCATAGCCTCTCTCTCCTCACATGCTAGCATCAACAGTTAATGCAATAATGAGACTGACCCATCAAATGCTGAACACACTGAAATGCAGAGCAGAACACCACCCTTGATGCTCCTTTAAGTACCTGATGCACCATACTAGACTAGAACCCCACTGAGGATGCTTCTTTAACGTGTCAGATGCACTGATTTGCAGAGTAGGACCCCAGCCAGGGAGGTCTCTCTATGTGCTGACACATTGAACGACAGAGAAGGATCCCAGGCAAGGAAGCCTTCTAAATGCCTGAATGGTTGGAACTAGGGAGAAATACTAGCCAAAGAGGCCTTCTGATTGCCAGCTCCAAAAGCTAAAAAAAAAAAAAAAAAAAAGACTCTGATAGGGCCATAACTCCTGTGGTGAGTCAGTCTGTGTCCCTGCAAACTGCACACTTGACACCACTCGGGTCCCTCAAAGCCAAGCAGCTGCTCCACCTTCACAGTTAACTGTCATTGGAAAAAAGCTGCAACAAGTTAAAAAAAAATCTTGTAACTATTTGCACAGGACTGCTTCAGTCCTGTCTAACTCTTTGTGGGTCACATTTCACTGCTACAGAGAACAAGCTCTAAAATACATAAACTGGAACAGCTGATCTTTTGCAGTCTTGTTGCCACTGCTGAGTTTTCCAAATTTGCTGGCATATTGAGTTCAGTACTTTCACAGCACTATCTGCTAGGATTTGAAATCACTCAATTAGAGTTCCGTATCTCTACTAGCTTTGTTTTTATTGATGCTTCCTAGGGCCCACTTGACTTCAAATTCCAGGATTTTTGGCTCTAGGTGAGTGATCACGTCATGATTATCTGGATCATGAAGATCTTTTCTGTATAGTTCTTCAATCTTTTCTGTATAGATTCTTGCTACCTCTTCTGCTTCTGTTAGGTTCATAAAATTTCTGTCCTTTATTGTGCCCATCTTTGCATGAAATGTTCCCTTGGTATCTCTGATTTTCTTGACGAGATCAGTAAGTGTTCCAATTCTACTTATTTCCTTTATTTATTGGCTTTGATAACTGTGGAAGGTTTTATCTCTTTTTACTATTCTTTAGGCCTCTGTATCCAAATGTGTATAGTTTTCCTTTTTCCCTTTTCATTTAGCTTTTCTCCTCTTCTCAACTCTTTTTGAGGCTTGGTAACTTTACCATTTTACATTTATTTTCCATGCAGATTTTCTTGATCACTGCTTCGTATACAATATCACAAGCTTCCATGAAAATGTCTCCAGGCACTCATCTATCAGGTAGAATCTCCTGTATCTATTTCTCACTTCCACTGTACAATCATAAGGGTTTTGATTTTAGATGTGTAAAATATATTAATTCCCTATTTCATCTAGGGAAATCTCCACCCAGATTTTCATCAAAGAAATACAGAAAACTCTATATTCGGGAGATGGAAATGGCAACCCACTCCAATGTTCTTGCCTGGAGAATCCCAGGGACTTAGGAGCCTGTTAGGAGGCCGTTAATGGGGTCGCACATAGTTGGACACAACTGAAGTGACTTAGCAGCAGCAGCAGCAGCTATATGTTATTCAGGAAATACATGAAATATAGCTTTTTGATGTTTGCTGTTCAGCTCAGACCTTAATTTCTGAATCATGTAAAATTATCTTTCTTCTGTATGAATCTGGAAACTGTTTCACAAGTGAAAATTTGAGAATTCATATTTCATATAAGAACACTTCTCCCCAGATTGTCAGATGTGAAAGAGACAGAATTTCAAATATCATATCTGAAGACTTTAATTCAAACTTTCTTGATGGAAATATAGAGAATTTCAGAGCTCATGCATGAAATCTGTGGGCAAATTCTATATTTCTTGTAGGAAAATTCACACAGGTTTTTCAAATGTTAGACAGTATTCAGTATTTCATGAAGGAAATACTTCACAAATGTTTTCAAATTACAAATATGAAAAAAATCCACGTTTCATGTGACCATGTTGGGATATTTGACATATATTTTTTTTTTAATTTCCTGTCAAAGAATCTGCATCCAGATTTTCATAACTCTAATGTAAAAATTTCCACTTTTTCTGTGGAATATTTTGTGTCCATATTTTCACATCTGATGTACAAAGTATCCTGTATTTTAAGTTGGAAACACTTTCTCCAGATTTGTATAGGTGAATAATAGAGAATTTTACATTTCACATCCTGAAATCTGCATCTAGAGTTTCATATGTGAAACTGAGAATTTCATCTTTTATGTAGGACACTCTCATTTCAGATTCTACACTTGAAATAGATAATTCTTTCATCAAGAGGTGCCTTACTTACTATTTTTCTTCTGTCATTGCCGTGTTGTCATTGGGATTACTAAGGTTGTTCATAACTCCCACATAAATTTTATTTCTAACTTGAGCTTCATCTAGATTTTTATTTTTTCATAGTATTCTCTGCACAGAAGTTAAACAAACAGGACAACAATACAAAGCTTTGACTTATTCCTTTCCCAATTTTGAATCAGTTCATTGCACCATGTCCAATTCTAACTGTGGCACCTTCACTAGCATACACGTTTCCATGGGACATATAAGGTAGTCTCGTATTCTTATCTCTAATTATTTTACAAAATTATTTTTTCTTCTCTCCTTTTTTTTTTTTTTTGGTTTGTGTGTGATTTGCAATGTCCAAGTCATTAGCAGAGACAGTTAAACAGATATAGATCATTGTATGCTATCTCATTGCTTATTCTATGTTACAATCATCAACTCATGTGTACCTCTTATGGCTAAATAATTAACTACACATTCCTGTGTTTGTTGGTTTTGTTATTTTATTTTTTGGTCATTGTTGGTGTTGCCGTTTTCTCTCTTTTTCAAGTAGTCAAGTACCAACTGACAATTTCCCATGAACTTGCCATATTATTCTACATGAATTAAATTATGACCATGGTAGTGTCTGACCTTTGATAGCCACTGAATGGAGTTTCACTTTAAGATCCGAAATCAATCATCTGTACTCTGGGAAAATATCAGGAACCTCAAAAAATAGCTAGATATATTCAAGTACTGACTTTTTGAGCCCAATTATGCTATTATATTTTATGTGGAAAGTTCTGCATTTCTTCATACCAATGACAGTTACTGATTAAGAGAAATTCTGAAGGGGGAAAGAAAAACAAGAACAACACAATATGCTTGATTGCATGTTGGAAGTTAAAGTCGTACCAGTTACATGTGTATGTAAGCAATGTCCCATCAAACAGATTCATTCATGGCAACTAATGTTTTCTGTTTTACTGTGAAGGAGAAAAAGATAACAGAGATTGCCAGGAAAAACTGAGAAGTTCCAAGAAGGCAGAATTGTAGGCAGATGTGAAATGCAACTCTCTCAATGAATGGACCACAAATACTACTACTACATGGACAATAGTTCTCCCACAGCATCAGATAAATACTAGCAGATGACCCTGGTCACCAGAGTGTCCCATGTGGGTTCCAGCATGCTCCTGCAAACACAGGCTAGAAAACGATCCCATTAAGGCCAAATTTCTTCTGCCTATGGCTGCTGGCTCTTATTCATAATTGGCACCACCATGGATCCAGCATTCCAAGTAGCTGTACCACCTCCTGTGATCATCACGGCAGATCCCAGTGTGCCACAAATGTCTCAGGGCAGGCTCCTTTGGTGACCACATATGAGGAAGGATGAAAATTACACCTGAGACCCAGGGACAGAGCCTGAAAATCTTCCAACCAGTTGAGCATGCTGCAGATTATATACACAGGATTAGTGATGCAGACCATGTACCTATGGAATACATCAATAGATGAGAAGAGGTCAAACGAAAAAAAAAACCCAGGCTAGGGCAGCTGTAAGAATTCACAGGAATTACAGCAGTTTTGAGTCTGAGATGTGCTTAGAGAGATCCAGAGCCAGTTCTCTCCATTTTTGCAGAACTTCCCAAAGAGATGTAGTTGTCCTCTTGTATTGGGAGCCACGTTAGGCATTGCTGATGAAATGGGGGCATGGTCCCCAGTCCCTTCTCCTCTTTTCACAGCCACAGATCCCCAGAAGAAGGAGTTAGACCTTGTAATTCTGACTTCTTTTTTCCTCTCCTTGGCTAAGTTCACTGAAAAGGAATATTAAGGTGCTATTGTTCTTGAGAGGAGCATGAGAAGGCACAATGCCTTCTGCAGCATTGCTCAGAAAATAATTCATAAAGTTAATCATTGACATTTGTTCAAGGACTTTTACAAAAGAGTGTTCCATGATGAGCACAGAGGCCGTAGCTTGAGGCCATGGGAGGAATTGATATCTGAAGCCTATTTGTGAAGAGAATGTTTATGGCGAGTAAATTTACTGAATTTAAGGCTTAGAAATAATTAAAATAGTTAGAAGTTAAAATTTTAGGGAATTATGTAAAGTTAGTATGTTTTACTATAGCTTATAAAAGTTAGGAAATTTTATAGACATTTTAGTTAGAAGACTTTTTAAGAGATAGTGAGCTTACGATGTTAGGGGCAAACAGGATTTAGGAAGATAAGTAGTCAACTGAGGAATGTAGAATGAGTTACAATGTAATCACAAGTTAACTATAGGACACATTAGAAGAGGTAGATATTAGATGATAAGGATGATTCTGAGAGAGTCACTAAAGCAGGAACTCTGTTTGTAAAGCAACAATGATTTTAGAACTAACACCTAAAAAAGATGCCCATTTCATTATGGGGGACTGGAGTGCAAAAGTAGGAAGTCAAGAAACACCTGGAGTAACAGTCAAATTTGGCCTTGGAATGTGGAATGAAGCAGGGCAAAGACTAATAGCATTTTGCCAAGAAAATGTGCTGGTCATAGAAAACACCCTCTTCCAACAACACAAGAGATGACTCTACACATGGACATCACCAGATGATCAACACTGAAATCAGATTGATTATATTCTTTGCAGCCAAAGATGGAGAAGTT
>SJYT01038913.1:97070-131165 GCA_006410635.1 Cephalophus harveyi
AAAAAAAAAAAAAAAAAACAAGAACAGGAGCTGACTGTGGCTCAGATCATGAACTACTTATTACTAAATTCAAACTTAAATTGAAGGAAGTAGGGAAAACCGCTAAACCATGCAGGTATGATCTAAATCAAATCCCTTATGATTATACAGTGGAAGTGAGAAACCGATTTAAGGGCCTAGATCTTATAGATAGAGTGCCTGACAAACTATGGAATGAGGTTCATGATATTGTACAGGAGACAGGGATCAAAACCATCCCCATGGGAAAAAAAATGCAAAAAAGCAAAATAGCTGTCTGGAGAGGCCTTACAAATAGCTGTGAAAAAATGAGACGCTAAAAGCAAAAAAGAAAAGGAAAGATATAAGCATCTGAATGCAGAATTCCAAAGAATAGCAAGAAGAGATAAGAAAGCCATCTTCAGGGATCAATGCAAGGAATTAGAATAAAATAACAGAATGGGAATGACTAGAGAACTCTTCTAGAAAATTTGAGATACTAAGGAAAGGTTTCATGCAAAGATTGGCTTTATAAAGGACAGAAATGGTATGGACCTAACATAAGCAGAAGATATTAAGAAGAGGTGGCAAGAATACACAGAAGAACTGTGCAAAAAAGATCTTGATGACCCAGATAATCATGATGGTGTGATCACTAATCTAGAGCCAAACAAGCTGAAATGTGAAGTCAAGTGGGCCTTAGAAAGCATCACTACAAACAAAGCTAGTGAAGGTGATGATATTCCAGCTGAGCTATTTCAAATCCTGAAAGATGATGCTGTAAAAGTGCTGCATTCAATATACCAGCAAATTTGGAAAACTCAGCACTGGCCACAGAACTGGAAAATGTCAGTTTTCACTCCAAATCCAAAGAAAGGCAATACCAAAGAATGCTTAAACTACCGCACAATTGCACTCATCTCATATGCTAGTAAAGTTATGCTCAAAATTCTCCAAGCCAGACTTTAGTAATACATGAACTGTGAACTTCCTGATGTTCAAGCTAGTTTTAGAAAAGACAGAGGAACCAGAGACCAAATTGACAACAACTGCTGCATCATGGAAAAAGCAAGAGAGTTCCAGAAAAACATCTATTTCTGCTTTATTAACTATGCCAATGCCTTTGACTGTGTGGATCACAATAAACTGTGGAAAATTCTGAGAGAGATGGGAATACCAGACCACCTGACCTGCCTCTTGAGAAATCTGTATGCAGGTCAGGAAGCAACAGTTAGAACTAGACATGGAACAACAGACTGATTCCAAATAGGAAAAGTAGTACATCAAGGTTATATATTGTCACCCTGCTTATTTAACTTATATGCAGAGTACATCATGAGAAATGCTGGACTGGAAGAAACACAGGCTGGAATCAAGATTGCTGGGCGAAATATCAAAAAACTCAGATATGCAGATGACACCACCCTTATGGCAAAAAGTGCAGAGGAACTAAAAAGCCTCTTGATGAAAGTGAAAGGAGAGTGAACAAAGTTGCCTGAAAACTCAACACTCAGAAAGCTAAGATCATGGCATCTGGTCTAATCACTTCATGGAAAATAGATGGGGAAACAGTGGAAGCAGTGTCAGACTTTATTTTTATGGGCTGCTAAATCATTCCAGATGGTGACTGCAGCCATGAAATTAAAAGACGCTTACTCCTTGGAAGAAAAGTTATGACCAATCTAGATAGTATATTCAAAAGCAGAGACATTACTTTGCCGACTAAGGTCCATCTAGTCATGGCTTTGGTTTTTCCAGTAGTCATGTATGGATGTGAGAGTTTGACTGTGAAGAAGGCTGAGCACTGAAGAATGATGTTTTTGAGCTGTGGTGTTGAAGACTCTTCAGTACATTCTGAAGGAGATCAACCCTGGGATTTCTTTGGAAGGAATGATGCTAAAGCTGAAACTCCAGTACTTTGGCCACCTCATGAGAAGCATTGACTCATTGGAAAAGACTCTGATGCTTGGAGGGATTGGGGGCATGAGGAGAAGGGGACGACACAGAATGATATGGTTGGATGCCATCATCACTGACTCAATGGAGGTGAGTTTGAGTGAACTCTGGGAGCTGGTGATGGACAGGGAGGCCTGGCGTGCTGCAATTCATGGGGTCACAAAGAGTCAGACAAGACTGAACAACTGAACTGAACAGAATGTGTGGAAAATTAAACATCACTTTCTGTAGGGCTCGATGAGGGAAAGAATAACTCACAGGGAAACGAAAACATATTCTGAGGTGATCCAAATAGGAAAAGTAGTACAGCAATCCAAAATGAAAACACAATGTAGAAATTCATCAGATAGAGCAGAAGAACCCATATATATTTAAAGGTACACAAAAAGAAAGATATCCATTTCTGGGAAGAAGCTAATGCTTCTTCAAAAGCTGAAAAAAAAACTGTAATTTCACAAGAAGAAAGAGAAAATGAACAAATGTTAGTACTGATATCAGTTCAGTTCAGTCACTCAGTCATTTCCGACTCTGAGACCCCGTGAATAGTAGCACGCCAGGCCTCCCTGTCCTTCGCCAACTGCCGGCATTCACTCAAACTCATGTCCATCGAGTCAGTGATGTCATCCAGCCATCTCATCCTCAGTCGTCCCCTTCTCCACCTGCCCCGCAATCCCTTCCAGCATCAAAGTCTTTTCCGAAGAGTCAACTCTTCCCATGATGTGGCCAAAGTACTGGAGTTTCAGCTTTAGCATCATTCCTTCCAAAGAAATCCCAGGGTTGATCTCTTTCCGGATGGACTGGTTGGATCTCCTTGCAGTCCAAGGGACTCTCAAGAGTCTTCTCCAATACCACAATTCAAAATCATCACTTCTTCCATGCTCAGCTTTCTTCACAGTCCAACGCTCACATCCATGCATGACCACAGGAAAAACGATAGCCTTGACTAGATGGACCTTAGTTGGCAAAGTAATGTCTCTGCTTTTGAAAATGCTATCTAGGTTGGTCATAGCTTTTCTTCCAAGGAGTAAGCGTCTTTTAATTTCATGGCTGCAGTCACCATCTGCAGTGTTTTTGGAATCCAAAAAAATAAAGTATCACACTTTTTCCACTGTTTCTCCATCTATTTCCCATGAAATGCTGGGACTGGATGCCATGATCTTCATTTTCTGAATGTTGAGCTTTAAGCCAACTTTGTTCACTCTCCTCTTTCACTTTCATCAAGAGACTTTTTAGTTCCTCTGCACTTTCTGCCATAAGGGTGGTGTCATCTGCATAACTGAGGTTATTGATATTTCTCCCGGTCATCTTGATTCCAGCTTGTGTTTCTTCCAGTCCATCGTTTTTCATGGTGTACACTGCATAGAAGTTAAATAAGCAGGGTGACAGTATACAGCCTAATATACTCCTTTTTCTATTTGAAACCAGTCTGTTGTTCCATGTCCAGTTCTAACTGTTGCTTCCTGACCTGCATACAGATTTCTCTAGAGTCAGGTCAGGTGATCTGCTATACCCATCTCTTTCAGAATTCTCCAGAGTTTATTGTGATCCACACAGAATAGTCTTACACACAAATTATTCTAAGATCCAATGCAATGCAGAACATAGTTATATATTTTAAAACATTCTGACTTAAAAGGTCACTAGAATGAAATCATTCATTTACAAAATAACTTCCACCCTTAAACCTAAAAACAAATATCAGAGAACTTGTGCAGTTCATAGGTATCCTTCTGTGAGTGCTTAGGCTTTATGTTCCTTTCATAATTGTGTTTTGAGCATATAAGACTGAGGCTGTGCTTGTATGTGTGCACGCATCAGATTAAGAATGTGTTTGTAAGTATATGTCTAGGTTCTCCTTTGGCCCTTATGCTAGAGATTTTGGCTTAAAAATTGACTAATTCAAAAATATAAAGAGGCACAAATTAAAATGCCCATTCAAATGTCTGCTTTAGTTTTTCAAAGTGCAAGACAACTGGGTGAGATTAAGAGGTTAAAAGCATTTTGATAATAACAAAGCTACTTCACCCTCTGATACATTTCCAATCACCCAGCAAAAATTGAGTGGGACATCCCATCAGTCCAGTTCAGTTCTGTCCATCAGTCATGTCCGACTCTTTGCAACCCCATGAATCACGGGATGCCAGGCCTCCCTGTTCATCATCATCTCCCAGAGTTCACTCAGACTCACGTCTATTGAGTCTGTTATGCCATCCAGCCATCTGATCATCAATCGTCCCCTTCTCCTCCTGCTCCCAATCCCTCCAAGCATCAGAGTCTTTTCCAATGAGTAAACTCTTCGCATGAGGTGGCCAAAATACTGGAGTTTCAGCTTTAGCATCATTCCTTCCAAAGAAATCCCAGGGTTAATCTCCTTCAGAATGGACTGGATGGATCTCCTTGCAGTCCAAGGTACTCTCAAGAATCTTCTCCAACACCACAGTTCAGAATCATCAAGGTTTCGGTGCTCAGCCTTCTTCACAGTTCAGCTCTTACATCCATACATGACCACAGGAAAAACCATAGCCTTGACTAAGCGGACCTTAGTCGGCAAAGTAAAGTCTCTGATTTTGAATATACAATCTAGGTTGGTCATAACTTTTCTTCCAAGGAGTAAGCGTCTTTTAATTTCATGGCTGCAGTCACCATCTGCAGTAATTTTGGAGCACCCCCAAAATAAAGTCTGAAACTGTTTCCACTGTTTCCCCATCTATTTCTCATGAAGTGATGGGACCGGGTGTCATGAACTTCATTTTCTGAATATTGAGCTTTAGGACAATTTTTCACTCTTCATTTTCACTTTCACCAAGAGGCTTTTTAGTTTCTCTTCTCAGTTTCCACTGTTTCCCCATCTATTTCTCATGAAGTGATGGGACCGGGTGTCATGAACTTCATTTTCTGAATATTGAGCTTTAGGACAATTTTTCACTCTTCATTTTCACTTTCACCAAGAGGCTTTTTAGTTTCTCTTCTCTTTCTGCCATAAGGGTGGTGTCATCTGCCTACCTGATGCTCTTGATATTTCTCCCAGCAATCTTGATTTCAGGTTGTGTTTCTTCCAGTCCAGCATTTCTCATGATGTGGCTCAGAGGTTAAAGCGTCTGCCTCCAGTGCGGGAGACCCGGGTTCGATCCCTGGGTTGGGAAGATCCCCTGGAGAAGGAAACGGCAATCCACTCCAGTATTCTTGCCTGGAGAATCCCACGGACAGAGAAACCTAGTAGGTTACAGTCCATGGGGTCGCAAAGAGTCGGACACGACTGAGCGACTTTACTACTACTTACTACTACTCTGCATATAAGTTAAATAAGCAGGGTGACAATAAACAATCTTGATGTACTCCTTTTCCTATTTGGAACCAATCTGTTGTTCCACGTCCAGTTCTAACTGTTGCTTCCTGACCTACATACAGATTTCTCAAGAGTCAGCTCAGGTGGCCTGGTATTCCCATCTCTTTGAGAAATTTCCACAGTTTATTGTGATCCACACAGTCAAAGGCTTTGGCATAGTCAATAAAGCAGAAATAAATGTTTTTCTGGAACTTTCTTGGTTTTTCCATGATCCAGCAGATGTTGGCAATTTGATTTCTGATTCTTCTGTCTTTTGTAAAACGAGTCAGGAAGTTCACGGTTCACGTACTGCTGAAGCCTGGCTTGGAGAATTTTGAGCATTATTTTACTAGCACGTGAGATGAGTGCAATTGTGCGGTAGTTTGAACATTCTTTGGCATTGCCTTTCTTTGAAATTGGAATGAAAACTGACATTGTCCAGTCCTGTGGCCACTGCTGAGTTTTCCAAATTTGCTGGCATATTGAGTGCAGCACTTTCACAGCATCATCTTTCAGGATTTGAAACAGCTCAACTGGTACTCCATCACCTCCACTAGCTTTGCTTGTAGTGATGCTTTCCAAGGCCCACTTGACTTCACATTCCAGGATGTCTGACTCTAGATTAGTGATCACACCATCATGATTATCTTGGTCGTGAAGATCTTTTTTGTACATTTCTTCTGTGTATTCTTGCCACCTCTTCTTAATACCTTCTGCTTCTGTTAGGTCCATACCATTTCTGTCCTTTATCAAGCCCAGCTTTGCGGGAAGTATTCCCTTGGTATCTCTAATTTTCTTGAAGAGATCTCTAGTCTTTCACATTCTGTTCTTTTCCTCTATTTATTTGCATTTTTTGCTGAAGAAGGCTTTCTTATCTCTTCTTGCTATTTTCTGGAACTCTGCATTCAGATGCTTATATCTTTACTTTTCTCCTTTGCTTTTCACCTCTCTTCACAGATATTTGTAAAGCCTCCCCAGACAGCCATTTTGCTTTTTTGCATTTCTTTTCCATGGGGATCATCTTGATCCCTGTCTCCTGTACAGTGTCACGAACCTTATTCCATAATTCATCAGGCACTCTATCTATCAAATCTACGCCCTTAAATCTATTTCTCACTTCCCTTATGTATAATCATAAGGGATTTGATTTAGGTCATACCTGAATGGTCTAGCAGTTTTCCCTACTTTCTTCAATTTGAGTCTGAATTTGGTAATAAGTTCATGATCTGAGCCACAGTCAGAGCCTGGTCTTGTTTTTGTTGACTGTATAGAGCTTCTCCATCTTTGGCTGCAAATAATATAATCAATCTGATTTTAGTGTTGACCATCTGATGATGTCCAGGTGTAAAGTTCTCTGGGTCCTATTCTGATATATGGGGCCATATTCAGTAAATCTTTAATCCAATTTACTCTTGATGGGTGTGGCTGTATTCAAACCCTGTTGTTTGAACTGAGGCCTAACTATGGTATGGTTAATGAAAGTAATTGGGACCTTATTCAAAAGGACTTGAGCACATACTATGGTATTCAATGCCCATCACCCTACTGCATCCCATTCTTGGACCATGTCTCCACCGGACACTCATGGATGCTCACAAGCAAGACTGGCTCAGTTTCTTGTGGGAACAGTGCTCTTACTCTTGGCTCCTGGTGAACACAATAATTTGTTTGTGCCTTCCAACAGTCTGCTTCAGTCCTGTGGAAGTTCTATAATCAAATTCAACTGGCCTCCAATGTCAAATTCCCTGTGGGTTCTCAGTTCCTTTGTCAGATCCCCAGGTTGAAAAATCTGTAGTTTTTCTAAAACTCCCTTACCTGTACAAGAATTTCTTTAGAAAAATTTCCTGCCATTTTTGGATTATACACTAGGCCACTTTTTGATCGGTTGAAAGATTACCTCCTCTAAGAGGGCTTATATCACAAACTGCATGAACAAGGTCTGTAGTAGCCAGAGTGTCTCTTCCGTGTCAGACCATTGTTGACCCATGCCTCTGCAGGAGACCCTCAATCACTCAAAAACCGTTCTGACTCTGTTTTGGGGTAGTCCTTGGGTATACGTGCACAAAATGTTTTATTGAGGACTCAGCGTGGCTGGTAGGTATTGATTCTAAATACAAATTCACCCCTGCTACAGTCTTGTTGGGACTTTACCTTTGCTTGGACATGTTCTTTTCTTTTTCTTTTTTGGTGGGACCCAATATTCTCCTGTCAATGGTCATTCATCAACAAGCTGTAATTTTGGAGTCATCACAGGAAAAGATGAGTTCACACCCTTCTACTTTGCCATCTTCACTTCCTCACAAGCACAAAGCAGCGAACGGGGAAATACCTACATCCCACCTCTGCACTTTCTTCACCTTTCTGTACTATCAGATAATCTGGAAGCCCATGGACATAGCCAAGGTCACCTATTATCTTCTAGGATGCCTGTGCTTTCACAATGAAGGACCCTACTTTATCACACCATTTGTCTCACATGATGATATTGTTTGTTACATATAAAGACAGTGTGTGCTTCCTGATGGGCTGACCCGAGGCAGCACTATCCCAGAGAATTCATCTAATATGGAAAACTTCCCCAGTGCACTAGCTTATCTTTCTACTCCTCCTCATTCCAGTCTCTACTCTTTTCTGGAGGACATTCACCTCCTCACAGACTTGGATACAGTTATAGCCATATCCAACATTTCCACAGGCCAGCCAAATTCTCATAGACTGAGGGGTCCACAGGCAATGCTTCAAAAGCCCCACACCGCTGGATTTACACTGGATGAGGCCTCAAGCCTTCCACACCCTCTTCCTGGTAAACACATACACACCAACACAGCAGAAACTGTGAGCTTCTTTATGTCTCTTGATGTAAATCCAAATTTGTGAACACTCTGTCCTGAGTTGTCACAGGCCATCCTTTCCTCATTCCCATCTTGAACAGGACCACATTAGAGATGCATGGGCTAATCTCCCACACTCTGTGAATGCCTGGTGAGACTTCTGCTTGCTCCATATCTCATGGTCTGTAACATTCATCTCTGCCAGCTGTGGTTGAGCATACATCCACACAGAAATACACACAAACGTGGGCAACAAACTCATGTGGGTAGACACACAAATGTTAAAGGCATGTGAAAACATAAGCGAAAAGGGAACATAGATCTTTCTGTAGCTGAAGAACCAGTGCTTCATATGAAATTAGAGATTTCCATTTTCTCATAGAAAAATCTCCATTCTGAACTGAAATATGAAGTTAGAAAAGTCCAAATTCCATGATGGAGACTTAGCACCTAGGTTTTGATACAGTAAAAATAAACCATTCCCCACTTCATGGAATCAATCTGTGTTTTTGTATATATTATTTGAAATACAGCAAACTCCTTACTTCATTAAGAAACAGGGGTGCCCAGATTTTAATTTGTGTCATAGAGATAATTCCATTTTCATACAGGTTTTCCATATCTTCAAAAAGCAGTTCAGTGCCAAGATTGTCCTATGTGAAATATCCCAAACTTCACATTAATGGTAGAAAACCATGACCTAGATTCATATATGAGGTATAGACAAGTCCATATTTTACATAAGAAAACAGCTTCCAGATTTTCATAAAGTGAAAGAAAAAATGTGATTGACCATGGAGATAAACAAGACTCACTCTATTTGCATGTAAAAATATAGGTACTTCTACATTTGAGTTCCATTCAGTTCAGTCTCTAAGTCATGTTCAACTTTTGTGACCCCATGTTCTGCAGCATGTCATGCTCCCTGTCCATCACCAACCACCAGAATGTCCACAAACTCATGTCGATCGAGTTGGTGATGTCATCTAACCATATCATCTTCGATCATCCTCTTCTCTTGTTGGCTTCAATGATTCCAAGCATCAGGGTCTTGTCCAATGAGTCCATTCTTCGGATCAGGAGTCCAGATTATTGGAGTTTCAGCTTCAGGATCAGTGCTTCCAATGTATATTCAGGACTGATATTCTTCAGCGGCCTTGAAGTCCAAGCGACTCTCAAAAGTCTTCACTAACACCACATTAAAAAAGCATCGATTCTTCAGTACTCAGCTGTCTTTACAGTCCAAATTTCACATCTGTACATGACTTCTGGGAAAACCATAGCTTTGACTAGGTGGACCTTTCCTGGAAAAGCAATTTCACTGCTTTTGAATATGCTGTATAAGTAGTTCACAGCTTTTCATCCAAGCAGTAAGTGTCTTTTAATTTCATGGCTGTAGTCACAATCTGCAATCATATTGGAGCCCCCCAAAATAAGGTGTTTTGGTATTTCCATTGTTTCTCCATCCATTTGCTAAGCAGTGGTGGGACTGGATATCATGATCTTTCCTGAATGTTGAATTTTAACCTACAATTTTCAGACTTATCTTTCATTTTTATCAAGAGATTCTTTACATCTTTTTCACTTTTTGCCATAAGAGTGATTTCATCAAAGTATCTGACACTGTTGATATTTCACCCAGCAATCTTGATTCATGCTTGTGCTTCTTCAAGCCTGGCATTTAACATGTTGTACATAACATATGAACTATGGATGGAGGTTTGTGATATTGTACAGGGAACAGGAATCAAGACTACCCTCAAGAAAAACAGAACAAAAGCAAAAAAAAAAAAAAAGCAAAGCAGATGTCTGAGAAGGCTTTACAATGAACTGTGAAAAGAAGACAAGACAAAAGCAAAGGAGAAAAGGAAAGATTTATCCATTTCAATGCAGAGTTCCAAAGAATATCAAGGAGAGTTAAGAAAGTCTTCCTCACTGATCAATGCAAAGAAATAGAGGTTAACAATAGAATGGGAAAGACTAGAGTCTCTTCAAAAATTTAGAGATACTAAGGGAACATTTCATGTCAAGATGAGCTCAATAATGAACAGAAATGTTATGGACCTAACAGAAGCAAAAGATATTAAGAAGAGGTGGCAAGAATACGCAGAACAGCTATTCAAAAGCATCTTCAAGCCCTAGATGATCACAATGGTGTTATCACTTACCCTCACCTAGAATCAGACATCCAGGAATGGGAAGTCAAGTGGGCCTTAGGAAATATCACTATGAACAAAGCCAGTGGAGGTGATGGAATCCCAGTTGATCTATTCGAAATCCTAAAACATGATGCTGTGATAGTGTTGCACTCAATATGGCAGAAAGTTTGTAAACTCAGCAGTGATTACAGGACAGGAAATGATCAGGTTTCATCCCAATTCCAAAGAAAGGCAACGCCAAAGAATGTTCAAATTACGACACAACTGAATTGACGTCACACACTTGTAAATAATGCTCAAAATTCTCCAAGCCAGGGTTGAAAAATGTGTGAACCATGAACTTCCAGATGTTCAAGGTGGTTTTAGAAAAGGCAGACAAAGCAGAGATCAAGTTACCAACATCTCCACTACAGTGTTCTTGCCTGGAGAATCCCAGGGACAGGGGAGCCTAGTGGACTGCCGTCTGTGGGATCACAGAGAGTTGGACACAACTGAAGTGACTTAGCAGCAGCAGCAGCAGCTGTTATCCTCGAAAAAGCAAGCAAGTTCCAGAAAACATATCTATTCTGATTTATTGACTATGCCAAAGCCTTTGACTGTGTGGATCACAATAAACTGTGGAAAATTCTGAAAGAGATGAGAATACCAGACAACCTGACCTGAATCCTGAGAAACCTGTATGCAGATCAGGAAGCAACCGTTAGTGCTGGACATGGAACAGCATTTTGGTTCCAATTAGGAAAAGGAGTATATCAAGGCTATATATTGTCACCCTGATTATTATTATTTTTTTAATTTTTACTTTATTTTTCTTTACAATACCGTATTGGTTTTGCCATACATTGACATGAATCCACCATGGGTGTATATGAGATCCCAATCCTGAATTCCTCTCCCACATCCCACCCCATTTCTTCTCTCTGGATCATCCCCGAGCACCAGCCCTGAGCATCCTGTATCCTATATCAAACATAGGCTGGTGCTTCATTCTTACATGATAGTATACATATTTCAATGCCATTCTCCCAAATCATCCCGCCCTCTCCCTCTCCCACAGAGTCCAAAAGTCCGTTCTATATATCTGTGTCTCTTTTGCTGTCTCACATACAGGGTCATCATTGCCATCTTTTTAAATTCCATATATATGTGTCAGTATACTGTATTGGTGTTTTTCTTTCTGGCTTACTTCACTCTGTATAATAGGTTCCAGTTTCATCCATCTCATTAGAACTGATTCAAATGAATTCTTTTTGATGGCTGAGTAATACTCCATTGTGTATATGTACCACAGCTTTCTTATCCATTCATCTGCTGATGGACATCTAGGTTGTTTCCATGTCCTGGCTATTATAAACAGTGCTGCAATGAACATTGGGGTACATGTGTCTCTTTCAATTCTGGTTTCCTCGGTGTGTATGCCCAGCAGTGGGATTGCTGGGTCATAAGGCAGTTCTATTTGCAGTTTTTTAAGGAATCTCCACACTGTTCTCCATAGTGGCTGTACTNCTACAAAGAGAGCTGAGAACCAATAATTTATGCTTTTGAAATATGATGTTGAAGGAGACTCTTGAGAGTGATTTGGACTGCAAGGAGGTCCAATCAGTCTATCCTAAAGGAGATCAGTCCTGGGTTTTCATTGGAAAGACTGATATTGAAGCTGAAACTGAAATACTCTGGCCATCTGATGCAAAGAAGTGACTCAATGCAAAAGATCCTAATGCTGCAAAAGATTGAAATCAAGAAGGGGAAAGGATGGTAGAGAATGAGATGGTTAGATATCATCACCAACAAAATGGACATTAGTTTCGATAAACTCAAGGAGTTAGTAACAGGCAAGGAGGCTTGGCATGCTGTGGTTCATGAGGTTGCAAAGAGTCACACATGACTGAGCTACTGAAAGTGAACATTACATATAATTTAAACAAGCAGAGTGACAGTATGCAACCTTGTCATAAACGTTTCCCTATTTGGAAGCATTCTCTTGTTTTGCATTCAGTTCCAACTATTGCTTCTTGAGCTGCAACAGATTTCCTGGAAGCAGGTCAGTTGATCCGGTATTCCTATCACTTTAAAATGTTTTCACAGTTTGTTTTGACCCACTTAGTCAAAATATTTGATATAAACAATGAAAAAGAAGTAGCTTTTTTTTCCCCTATCTGCAGCTCTCTTGTCACTTTGATGATCCCACACATGTTGGATATTTGATTTCTGGTTCCTCTGCCTTGATTAAATCTAGCTTGAATATCTGGAACTTCATGGTTACTGTACTACTGAAGCCTGGTTTGGAGAATTTTGAACATTACTTTGCTTCCGTTTGAGATAAGAGAAATTGTATGGTTGTGTGAACAGTCTTTGGCATTGACTTTCTATGGAATTGGATGAACTTTTCCAGTTCTGTGTCCACTGTTGAGTTTTCCAAATTTGGAGGCATATTGAATGAAGCACTTCCATAGCTATGAAATAACTCAAATATAATGTCATCAATTCCACAAGCTTTGTTCATAAGGATGCTTCATAAGGACTCCTTGACTTCACATTCTAAGATGTCTGGCTCTAGGTAAGTGATCATAACATTTTGGTTATCTGGTTCATGAGAACTTTTTTTGTGCAGTTCTTCTGTGTATTCTTGCCACCTCTTCTTAACATGTTGTGCTTCCATTAGGTCCATGAAATCTCTGTCTTTTATTTTGACGAATTTTGCATGAAACATTCCCTCAGTAACTCTAATTTTCTTGGGGAGATCTCAAGTCTTTCCCATTCTATTATTTTCCTCTATTTATTTGCATTGATCACTGAGGAAGCCTTTCTTTCTTTCTTTTTTCTTTCTTTTACTTTTTTAAAATTATTATTTTTACTTTATTTTGCTTTGCAATACTGTATTGGTTTTGCCATACATTGACATGAATCAGCCACGGGTGTACATGAGTTCCAAATCCTGAACCTCCCTCCCACCTCCCAACCCATTTCATCTCTCTGGATCATCCCCGTGCACCAGCCCCAAGCATCTTGTATCCTGTATCAAACATAGACTGGTGATTCTTTTCTTACATAATAGTATACATGTTTCAATGCCATTCTCAAGAAACTTATGCAGCTCAAGTCCAGAAAAATAAATGACCCAATCAAAAAATGGGACAAAGGACTACATAGATATTTCTCCAAAGAAGACATATGGATAGCTAACAAACACATGAAAAGATGCTCAACATCACTCATTATCAGAGAAATGCAAATCAAAACCACAATGAGGTACCATTTCACACCAGTCAGAATGGCAGCGATCCAAAAAGTCTACAAGCAATAAATGCTGGAGAGGGTGTGGAGAAAATTGAACCATCTTACACTGCTGGTGGGAATACAAAATAGTACAGCCACTATGGAGAACAGTGTGAGGAAGACTTTCTTATCTCTCCTTCCTATACTTTTGAACTCTACCTTAAAATAGCTATATTTTTTGTACTTTATTTTTGGGGTGGGTGGGTTGGGGCTCCAAAATTATTGCAGATTGTGACTGCAACCATGAAATTAAAAGGCACTTACTGCTGGATGAAAAGCTGTGAAATACCTAGTCAGCATATTAAAAAACAGAGACATTGCTTTGACAGCAAAGGTCCACATAGATAAAGCTATGATTTTTCCAGCGGTCATGTAAAGATGTGAGGTTTGGACTATAAAGTCAGCTGAGTACAGAAGAATTGATGCTTTCAAAATGTGTTGGTGAAGATTCTTGAGAGCCTACTGGACTGCAACGAGGCTAAATGAAATCAGCCTTGAATATACATTCGAAGCACTGATGCTGAAGCTGAAACTCCAATAATCTGGACCTCTCTTGCAAGAAGTGACTCATTGGAAGAGACCCTGATTCTGGGAAGCATTGAAGCCAATAAGAGAAGAGGACGAGATAGAATGAGACGTATAGCTGACATCACTGACTCGATGGACATGAGTTTGAGTAGGCTCTGGGAATTGGTGATGGACAGGGGTGCATGACAAACTACAGTATATGGGGTCACAAACATTGAAAACGACTGAGAGACTCAACTTAATTGAACTCAAATGTAGAGGTTCCTATTTTCTTACATGCAAATAGTGTGATGCTTGTTTTCCTCCATGATATATTGCATTTTTTATTTCACTTTTTGAAAATCTTGAAGCTGTTTTTCTCTTGTGAAATGTGAACTTGTCCATACCTCATATATGAATCTGGGTGGTGGTTCTCTACCTTTTTATGTGAAGTTCTGGATATTTCACATAGGAACTTGACACTGCTTTTTGAAGATGTGGAAACCTGTATGAAAATGGAACTATCTTTAATGCACAAATGAAAATCTGGGCATCTCTTTTTTTTCATGAAGTGACAGTTTGCTATATTTCTAATAATATATCCAAAACAAAGGATTGATTCCAGGAAGTGGGGAATGGTTTGTATTTACTGTATCTAAACCTAGGTTATAAGTCTCTATCAAGGAATTTGAACTTCTCTATCAGCAGTGGCCACAGGACTGGAAAAGGTCAATTTTCATTCCAATCCCCAAAAAAGGCAATGTCAAATAATGCTCAAACTACCACACAATTGCAGTCATCTCACATGCTAGTAAAGTAATGCTCAAAAGTGTCCAAGCCAGGCTCCAGCAATATGTGAAACATGAACTTCCTGATGTTCAAGCTGGTTTTACAAAAGGCAGAGGAACGAGAGATCAAATTGCCAAGATCCAAGAGAGTTCCAGAAAAACATCTATTTCTGCGTTATTGGCCAAAGCCTTTGGCTATGTAGATCACAATAAACTGGAAAATTCTGAAAGAGATGGGAATACCAGGCCACCTGACCTGACTCTTGAGAAATCTCTATGCAGGTAAGGAAGCAACAGTTAGAACTGGACAAGGAACAACAGACTGGTTTCAAATAGGAAAAGGATGACGTCAAGGCTGTATATTGTCACCCTGCTTATGTAAATCATATGCAGAGTATACCATGAGAAATTCTGGACTGGAAGAAACACAAGCTGGAATCAACATTGCTGGGAAAAATTATCAATAACCTCAGACATGCAGATGACACCACCCTTATAGCAGAAAGAGAAGAGGAACTAAAAAAGCCTCTTGATGAAAGTGAAAGAGGAAAGTGAAAAAGCTGGTTTAGAGCTCAACATTCAGAAAATGAAAATCATGGCATCCAGTCCCATCACTTCCTGGGAAATAGATGGGGAAACAGTGTCAGAATTTACTTTTTTGTGGCTCCAAAATCACTGCAGATGGTGATTGCAGCCATGAAATTAAAAGATTCTTACTCCTTGGAAGAAAAGTTATGACCAACCTAGATAGTATATTCAAAAGCAAAGACATTATTTTGCTGACTAATGTCCGCCTAGTCAAGGCTATAGATTTTCCTGTGGTAATGTATGGATGTGAGACTTGGACTGTGAAGAAGGCTGAGAGCCAAAGAATGGATGCTTTTGAACTGTGGTGTTGGAGAATACTCTTGAGAGTCTCTTGGACTCTCAAGGAGATCCAACCAGTCCATTCTGAAGGAGATTAGCCCTGGGATTTCCTTGAAAGGAATGATGTTAAAGGTGAAACTCCAGTACTTTGGCCACCTCATGCTAAGTGTTGACTCATTGGAAAAGACTTTGATGCTGGGAGGGATTGGGGTCAGGAGGAGAAGGGGAGGACCGAGGATGAGATAGCTGGATGGCATCATGGACTCGATGGATGTGAGTCTGAGTGAACTCCGGGAGTTGGTAATGGACAGGGAAGCCTGGCGTGCTGCAATTCATGGGGTCGAAAAGAGTCAGACATGAATGAGTGATTGAACTGAACTTATACTTCATATTTGAGTTCAGAATGCAGATTTTCTTATAAGAAATATGGAAATCTTTATATTTCATAGGAAGCACTGGTTCTTCAGCTACAGAAACATCTAGTTCCATGTTTGCTTATGTTTCCATGTGTCTTGAACATTTGTATGTCTACCCACATGAGCTTGTTGCCCTTGTTTATGCATTTTTCTGTGTGAATATATGTCCAACCACAGCTGACAGAGATGAATGTTACAGACCATGAGATATGGAGCAAGCAGAAGGCTGCACTAGGCATCCACAGAGTGTGGGAGACTAGTCCTTGCATCTCTGAGGTGGTCCTGTTCAAGACAGGAATGAGGAAAAAATGGCCAATGACAACTCAGGACAGTGTGTTCACGAATTTGGATTTACATCAAGAGACATAAAGAAGCTCACAGTTTCTGCTGTGTTGATGTGTGCGTGTATACCAGGAATAGGATGCGGAAGGCTTGAGGACTCATCCAGTGTAAATCCAGAGGTGTTGGACTTTGAAAGTGTAGCCTGTGTAACCCTCAGTCTATGAGAATCAGGCTGGCCTGTGGAAAGAGTTTATATGGCTATAACTGGATCCAAGTCTGTGAAGAGGTGAAGGTCCTTCAGAAAATAGTAGAGACTGGAAGGAGAAGGAACAGAACATAAAGTGCACTTCTCTAGTGCACTGGAGAAGTTTTCCTTATCCCAGGAAGTCCCTGGGACTGTGCTGCCTCAGATCAGCTCATCAGGAAGTACATTCTCTCTTTACGTATGACCAAAAATAGCATCATGTGAGACAAATGACATGATAAGGTAGGATTCTTCATTGTGAAAGCACAGGCACCCTAGAAGAGAGGGGTGACCTTGGCTCTGTCCAGAGGCTTCCAGCCTATCTGACAGTGCATGTAGGTAAATAAATTGCAGAGGAGGGATGTAGTATTTTCCCCATGTCCTCTTTTTTTGCCTGTAAGGAAGTAAAAATGGCAAAGTAGAAGGGTGTGAACTCATAATCTTCTGCGAGATCTCCAAAATTAAAGCTTGTTGATGAATGACCATTGACAGGAGATTGTTGCATCCAATAAAAATAAATAAATAAATAAAAACATGTCCAAGGAAGAGAAAAAGTCCCAACATAACTGTAGAAGGGGTACATTTGCATTAGAATCAACACCTACCAGCCACAATGAGAGTGCTCAATAAAATATTTTTTGTTCCTATACTCAGAGATAGCAAAAAAGACAAAGTTAGAAGTGCTTTTGAGTGATTGATTGTCTCCAGCAGAAGTATGGATCAGTAATGGCCTGATAGGGAAGAGAGGCTATGGCTGCTAGAGACCTGGGTCAGGCAGTTTGTGACATAAGCCCTCTCAGAGGAGGTACCACCATAAAGCCGCCTAGGACACAATCAACAAATTGCAGGATAATTATTCTAAAGAAATTCTCGTACAGTTAAGGAAGTTCTAGGAACACTATAGATCTCTCAACCTCAGGATCTGGCAAAGGGACTGAGAACCCACAGTAAATTTGACTTTTGAGGCCAGAGGGATTTGATTACAGACCTTCCACAGGACTGAAAAAGACTGTTGCAGGCACAAACAAAACCTTGTGTGCACCAGGGGCCAAGAGTAAGAGCAGTGTTCCCACAAGAGACTGAGCCAGACTTGCTTGTGAGTGTCCAGGAGTGTCTGGTGGAGGCATGGTCCAAGAATGGGATGCGCTAGTGTGATGGGCACTGAATAAAAAAGTGTTTGCTCACGTCCTTTTGAAGAAGGTCCCAATTACTTTCATTACCCATTCTAAACTTGGGCCTCAGTTCAAACTACAGGGCCTGAAAACAGCCACACCCATCAAGAGTAAATTGGATCAAAGATTTACTTAATATGGTGCCATATATGAGAACAGGACACAAGTTCACTCACAGTCTATCTCTCCCATCAGGAAATTTCCATAAGCTGCTTATCCTTATCCGTCGGAAGACAGGCAGAAAGAAAACCACACACAATCACAGAAAACTAAACAAACGGATCATATGGATGTCAGTCTTGCCTACCTCAATGAAATTATGAGACATGCCATGTAGGGGCATGCAGGATGGATTGGAGATGGTGGAAAATTCTGGCAAAATGTGGTCCATTGGAGAAGGGAAATGGAAAACCAATTCCATATTCCTGCTTTGAAAACGCCATGAACAATTTAAAAAACCAAAAAATAGGACACTGAAAGACGAACTCTCCTGGTTGCTCAGTGCCCTATATGCTTCTGTAAATCAGTGAAGAAGTGACATCAGAAAAAAGAAAGAGATGGAACCAAAGTAAAAACAACACCCAATTGTGGATATGACTGATGATAAAAGTGTGATGCTGTTAGGAACTATATCTCATAGGTACCTAGAATGTTAGGCTCATCAATGAAGGTAAATTGGAAGTGGCAAACAGAAGATGACAAGTGTGAACATCAAACTTTCAGGAATCAATGAAGTAAAATTCACTGGAATCAGTTCAGTTCAGTTCAGTCGCTCAGTCGTGACTCTTTGTGACCCCATGAATCGCAGCACGCCAGGCCTCCCTGTCCATCACCAACTCCCGGAGTTCACTCAGACTCACCTCCATCGAGTCCATGATGCTATCAGGACATCTAATCCTTGGTCATCCCCTTCTCCTCCTGCCCCCAATCCCTCCCAGTATCACAGTCTTTTCCAATGAGTCAACTCTTCGCATGAGGTGGCCAAAGTACTGGAGTTTCAACTTTAGCATTATTCCTTCCATAGAAATCCCAGGGTTGATCTCCTTAAGAATGGACTGGTTGGATCTCCTTGCAGACCAGGGACTCTAAAGAGTCTTCTCCAACATCACATTTCAAAAGCATCAATTCTTCAGTGCTCAGGTTTCTTCACAGTCCAACTCTCACATCTGTACATGACCACAGGAAAAACCATAGCCTTGACTAGACAGACCTTAGTCGGCAAAGTAATGTCTCTGCTTTTGAAAATGCTATCTAAGTTGGTCATAACTTTTCTTCCAAGGAGTAAGCGTCTTCTAATTTCATGGCTGCAGTCACCATCTGCAGTGATTTTGGATCCCAAAAAAATAAAGTCTGGCACTGTTTCCACTGTTTCCCCATCTATTTCCCATGAAGTGATTGGACCAGATGCCATGATCTTCGTTTTCTGAATGTTGAGCTTTAAGTCAACTTTTTCACTCTCCTCTTTCACTTTCATCAAGAGGCTTTTTAGCTCCTCTTAACTTTCTGCCATAAGGGTGGTGTCATCTGCATATAATTCAGATGACCATTCCGAAAGCCCAATAGTTTATATCAAAGCACAATGAAATAGCCAGGCATTGAGATAAGGCCTCATTTTCCTCTTAATTATTTCAGAATATAAAGTGAAACTATGAAGGTGAACATGTAAATTTATTGTTGAAATAAGAGAAATGTAGAAATTGGCATCACCAACATAAATTTCCATCGTCATTTTCCTTCATGATAAGGTTCCTATTTGGTAGGTTAGTTGTAATTACTATGACTTTCATATAATGCAAATGGCTGATGAGTTGACCTTGAAAGCAAGGTAGAGATGCATCGCTGATTGTTGGCACTGGAAACCATGCCTGCCAGTTGCAGTTTAGGAAATGTATCCTCATGGGCTGACATATCCCTGTATCTAACTGTAAAGGTAAGACTGACCATCAGTTGAAATCCTTTATCTTTAATGGTGATACGATGTGATACTGAGAAATAGAAAGAGTAGCAAAATTCTCACTGTGACCATTTGTTTGATTGTAGCTGTAGCTGCTCTGTGAGTGCTGATGTATAAAGATCAAAAGATTTTAAACAAATCAGTTTGATCAATCACAATTTCTTCATTCAGTGTAACTGACATTGATCATAAAGAAAATAGTTACTTTGAAATGGGCACTTGTATTAGCAACTAAGTGGCTTGTAGAAGACTTTTGTATGAAAGACACACTTAAACTTGTGGAGGTTGAAAAGACACACTCTCCTCTAGTGTCAGGAAGAATTCAAGAGATATGAGCATCCACTTTATGCCTTCCTTTAGTATGCTTCATCTTGTAATTGTGAACTAATCAATGTACTAGAGAGACATTTTTAGTGACAACTCTTCTTTTCATTCTTACTAATAGTTGGGGATAGCATCGCTTAACATGTGGATTATGATAGACTTAATTGAAACCAAAGAAGAAAATTATTGGTGACTTTTCAAACCAAGATAAAATAGAGAAACAAAGCCAAACTCTAAATATAAATTCTTTTAAACATACAAAGACAATAGCCTCAAATAATACACTTTTGTTAATGGTTTTAAATACTTACATATTTGAATTTATTTTGTTCCTCGTGTAAATATATATTGTATATCTACACCAAATATCTATTTAAGTGGCTTCAGGTTTTCTTTCTGGTTCCAAGTTGCTAGGGGAAAGTAAAATTTAAATGTTACATTAAAATGTCTTAATATCCAGCTGTTCTCAATTTGAAAAGAATAGAAAAAAAGTATTTCAGCAGCATGTTATCTCAAACTGACTTTAAAGTCAGTTTTAGTTAACTGCGTTAACATAGTTAATGGGTCATGGTGTTGACTGATATATAATTTTTATAATAATTGAAATTTAAGGAATGCCTTGCTCAAGTTTTTCTCCTGCCAGACAGTCAGCTAGTGAAGCGGATCTTTGAAAAAGCCTTCCCATTTTACTAAACCCTTAAAGATGAAGCTAGTGAACTAAACTTTTATACTATTAGTTTTAAAAAATACTGAATGGGCTCTTTTGTTCCACGACTGTTTCTTTCTTTCTTTTTATTTTTTTATATTTATTATTTTATTTATTTATTTGTTTACTTTACAATACTGTATTGGTTTTGCCATACATCAACATCAATCCACCACAGGTGTACATAAGTTCCCACTCCTGAACCCCGCTCCCACCTCCCTCCCCATACCATCCCTCTGGGTTATTTCAGTGCACCAGCCCCAAACATCCTGTATCCTGCATCGAACATATACTGGTGACTCGTTTCTTATATGATATTATACATGTTTCAATGCCATTCTTCCAAATCATCCCACCCTCTCCCTCTCCCACAGAGTCAAAAAGTCTATTCTGTACATCTGTGTCTCTTTTGCTGTCTTGCATACAGGGTTATCATTACCATCCTTCTAAATTCCACATATATGTGAAAAGCCTCTTGATGAAAGTGAAAGAGGAGAGTGAAAAAGTTGGCTTAAAACTCAACATTCAGAAAACGAAGATTATGGCATCTGGTCCCATCACTTCATGGGAAATAGATGGGGAACCAGTGGAAACAGTGTCCGACTTTATTTTTGGGGGCTCCAAAATCATGGTGACTGCAGCCATGAAATTAGAAGATGCCTACTCCTTGGAAGAAAAGTTATGTCCAACCTAGATAGCATTTTCAAAAGCAGAGACATTACTTTGCCAACTAAGATCCATCTAGTCAAGGCTATGGTTTTTCCTGTGGTTATGTATGGATGTGAGAGCTGGACTGTGAAGAAGGCTGAGCACTGAAGAATTGATGCTTTTGAACTGTGCTGTTGGAGAAGACTCTTGAGAGTCCCTTGGACTGCAAGGAGATCCAACCAGTCCATTCTTAAGGAGATCAACCCTGGGATTTCTTTGGAAGGAATGATGCTAAAGTTGAAACTCCAGTACTTTCGCCACCTCAGGCAAAGAGTTGATTCATTGGAAAAAACTCTGATGCTGGGAGGGATTGGGGGCAGGAAGAGAAGGGGACGACCGAGGATGAGATGGCTGGATGGCATCACTGACTCGATGGATGTGAGTCTGAGTGAACTCCGAGAGTTGGTAATGAACAGGGAGGCCTGGCGTGCTGCTATTCATGGGGTAGTAAAGTGTCGGACATGACTGAGTGACTGAACTGAACTGAACTGATACTGTACTGGTGTTTTTCTTTGTGGCTTACTTCACTCTGTATAGTTGAAGTTTCAGTATAGTTCAGTTTCATCCACCTCATTAGAACTGATTCAAATGTATTCTTTTTGATGACTGAGCAATACTCCATTGTATATATGCACCACAACTTTCTTATCCATTCATCTGCTGATGGACATCTCAAAAATATACAAGCAACTCATGCAGCTCAATTCCAGAAAAATAAACAACCCACTCAAAAAAGGGGCCAAATAACTAAATAGACATTTCTCCAAAGAAGACATACAGATGGCTAACAAACACATGAAAAGATGCTCAATATCACTTATGATCAGAGAAATGCAAATCAACACCATAATGAGGTACCATTTCACACCAGTCAGAATGGCTGTGATCCAAAAGTCTACAAGCAATAAATGCTGGAGAGGATGTGGAGCAAAGGGAACCATGACTGTCTCTTGAAGAATGAAAGTTTAAGAAAGTTTAGTCACTCATTCGTGTCCGACTCTTTGCAACCCCATGGAGTGTAGTCTACCAGGCTCCTCTGTCCATTGGATTTTCCAGGCAAGAATACTGGAATGGGTTGCCATTAATCACTGTAGATGTGCCAGTCTCATTCCACCAAATAGATTTAAACTGATCACTTTCAACTATATTCCTAAGTTTCTGAGGAAAAGTGAGTGAAATAAAATTACTTAATTCATCTTGTTTAGAGAAAAAAAAATGTGTAACATAGTCTTTTGATCACAGATTCTGTAGATATAGCCTGAAAAGTATCATCTTGTGACATAGATCTCAACACCAAGTCCCCAGTTAGTGTGAAATCACACAAAGGATATCTTATGGATATTTCTAAACTGGTTGATTCATCTTTGCGAGACTCATCTTGAATTTCTGAAGAAATAGGAAATAAATAAATCTCAAATAAATCTTTCTTCAGTGACTTTTCTCATTTGTTGGATTTTACACTGCAACTTTAAGGGCTGCTTGGGTGGCCTACATAGATAAACTGTGTAGACCATCACAGTGGTTCTCAAATTGAGTAGCTGTGACATCACAAAATCACGGGTCACCTAGCAGTTAAAGAATTACATTCAGCCATTGTGTATTGCTCTATGAAGTAATCTGCATCAAGTTAAAATATAGGCTTCTCACATAACTAGTATCCAAAGACATGAAACCTGGAAAATCCCTAAAGCATATTTCACACACAAATGTCAATAGTAAATTTATTTGGTTCATGAAATAAAAGCCATTGATCTCTCTTATGAACACACACTCTTAGTTTTGTTAGTACTGTTCCCAAACCAAACTTGGGTCTACACGCTTGTGTCCAGAAAACAGATAATCAGTTGAATGTGTATTGCCCTGAAGGCAAGTGTAGCATTTATTGCAGGGGGTAGGAAAGAATCCAAGTAGCCTGTTCTTAGAAGACCTGCATTCCTCAAAGTCTTTCAGGGAATGGCTTTTAAAGGCAGAGTAGGGGTGGGTCCATGGGATGTATGTGATCAGTTTTAGGACATTATTCAAATGTGCTGTTATGGGGAAAATTGAGACACAACATAATCACTCGTCTGGTTCCAATGATGCTGGCGTCTCTGTACTTATGGTTTTTGGCATGGCCAGGGCTTCAGTATCTATGTGACTGCTTACAGGATATGGCTCAAAAGATTATCCATAGCCCTTGTGGAGGATCTAAAGGTCTTTGACTTTTCATAATGGATAAATCATTATTATTTTGTGTTGCTGGACTATTTTCCTTTGTTTATATCTGTTTTCCCTTCTCTGATTAGAGCTACTCTGGAACTCAGTGAAGTCTGAAATCCCCTACCTCTCTCCCACTTTCCTCATACTTTTCATTCTTAAGTAGGTACAGCTTAAAACGAGAAATTGAATATAGTTATGGAAAGAGAGATTGGCTATAAACATAGCATAAAATCTCAGTTTTAAGTTTGGTTTACTTTCACATATCCCCAAGTCTTAGAAGACAGAGTTAACAACAATTGGGGCTATTTTCTGTTGAAATGTATCACGGAGTTGGAAACAATCCTGAGATCTAAGCTTGGCATCAATATTTTGTGTTGTGCAAGCATGTTGGGCAAGCATTATAGAACTCTCTTTTTTTTCATAAAATATTGAAAAACATTTGAAAATTAGTAGGCATTCATAAAAAGAAAGCAGAGAGTGATGCAAAATAATCCTCATATTTTAGATGCAACCAAGAAAATAAACGTTCAAGTATTTCCTATTTACCAGTACTCAAAAACCAAGTAGGCTTTTGAAACATTCTATACCTTCATCTTAATTTTTTTTCATTGCTGTTATACAAAACAGAAATTATAAAACTAGAATTGCATTTCAATATATTCATCTCAAGCACTAGTAAAATAATGCTTAACATTCTCCAAGCCAGGCTTCAGCAATACATGAATCATGAAATTCCAGATGTTTAAACTGGTTTTAGAAATGGCGGAGGAACCAGATATCAAATTGCCAACATCTGCTGAATCATTGTAAAAGCAAGATATTTCGAGAAAAATCATATATTTCTGCTTTATTGACTACGCCAAAGCCTTGGAGTATGTGGATCATAATAAAGTCTGGAAAATTCTGGAATTGTTGGGAATACCAGACCACCTGACCCTCCTCTTGTGAAACCTATATGCGGGTAAGGAAGCAACATTTAGAACTGGAACAACAGACTGGTTCCAAATAGGAAAAGGAGGACGTTAAGACTGTATATTGTCACCCTTATAATTTAACTTATATGCAGAGGACATCATGAGAAAAGCTGGGATGGAAGAAACAAAACCTGGAATCAAGATACCCCGGGAGAATTATCAATAGCCTCAGATATACAGATGACACCACCCTTAGAGCAGAAAATGATGAACTAAAGAACCTCTTGGTTAAAGTGAAATAGAGGAGTCAAATATTTGGCTTAAAGCTCAACATTCAGGAAACTAAGATCATGGCATTACATATATACAAACACACACACATTTACTTCTTTATTTGGTAGAAAATGAAGATCATGGCATCTGGTACCATCACTTCGTGGGAAATAGATGGGGAAACAGTGGAAACAGTGTTAGACTTTATTTTGGGGGGCTCCACAATCACTGCAGATGTTGACTACAGCCATGAAATTAAAAGATGCTTACTTCTTGGAAGAAAATTTATGACCAACCTAGATAGCATATTCAAAAGCAGAGGCATTACTTTGCCAACAAAGGTCCATCTACTCAAGGCTATGGTTTTTCCAGTGGTCATGTATGGATGTGAGAGTTTGACTGTGAAGAAAGCTGAGCGCAAAAGAATTGATGCTTTGGCACTGTGGTGTTGGAGAAGACTCTTGAGAGTCCCTTGAACTGCAAGGAGATCCAACCAGTCCATTCTGAAGGAGATCAACCCTGGGATTTCTTTAGAGGGAAGGATGCTAAAGCTCAAACTCTTGTACTTTGGCCACGTCATGGAAAGAGTTGACTCTGGAAAATACTCTGGTGCTGGGAGGGATTGGGGGCAGGAGGAGAAAGTGACTGCAGAGGATAAGATGGCTGGATGGCATCACTGACTCGATGGACATGGGTCTGAGTGAACTCCGGGAGTTGGTGATGGACAGGGAGGCCAGCATTCTGTGATTCATGTGGTCACAAGGAGTTGGACACGACTGAACGACTTAGAACTGAACTGAACTGAACTGAACCAGACCTTAATTGTTTCATGTGGAATCTAGTTATCTGACCAGGGATCAAACATGGGACCTCTGATTTAACATCATGGTGTCTTACCACTGAACCATTAAGGAAGGTCCCTGTTGCCAATTTTTATTATGATCACTGTTTAGAATAGTGTGAAATGATACTTCATTGTTGTTTTGATTTGTATGCCTTTACTCTGTTGAGGTAATTTTTGCCATACTCAGTTTCTGGAGAGGTTTTTTTCTTCTTCTTTTATTTTTTTTAAATCACACATGCTTGTTGAATTTTATCAAAGTGTTTTTTGGCATTTATTTAAGTGATCATATGGTTTTAATCCTTAAATTTGTTATGGTGTATCTGCTGAATTGATACACAGCTACTGGAGAATGTTTCCATATCTGTCACAAACCTCATTTAGTAATGCTGTTAGATACTTTTAATGTGTTTGTGAATTTTTCTTGGGAATATTTTGTTGAGGATATTTACATCTGTGTTCATCTATGTGATCTATAGATCTATGGTCTACAGTTTTCCTTTTCTGTGTATCACGGTGATGTACTCATAGGATGAGTTTACAGGTTTTCCTACCACTGTAGTATTTTGGACGAGTTTCAGAAGTACATGAGCTTATCTTCAGTTCAGTTCAGTCACTCAGTTGTATCTGACTCTTTGTGAGCCCATGAATTGCAGCCAGCCAGGCCTCCCTGTTCATCACCAACTCCCGGAGTTCACTCACACTTATGTCTGTTAAGTCAGTGATGCCATCCAGCCATCTCATCCTCTGTGGTCCCCTTCTCTTCCTGCCCCCAAACCCTCCCAGCATCACAGTCTTTTCCAATGAATCAACTCCTCGCGTGAGGTGGCCAAAGTACTGGAGTTTCAGCTTTAGCATCATTCCTTCCAAAAAAATCCCAGGGTTGATCTCCTTCAGAATGGACTGGTTGGATCTCCCTGCAGTCCAAGGGACTCTCAAGAGTCTTCTCCAACACCACAGTTCAAAAGCATCAATTCTTCAGCGTGCGGCCCTCTTCACCATCCAACTCTCACATCCATACATGACCACAGGAAAAACCATAGCCTTGACTAGACGGACCTTAGTCAGCAAAGTAATGCCTCTGCTTTTGAATATGCTATGTAGGTTGGACATGATTTTTCTTCCCAGGAGTAAGCGTCTTTTAATTTTGTGGCTGCAGTCACCATCTGCAGTGATTTTGGAGCCCAAAAATATAAAGTCAGACACTGTTTCCACTGTTTCCTCATCTATTTCCCATGAGGTGATGGGACCAGATGTCATGATTTTCGCTTTCTGAATGTTGAGCTTTAAGCCAACTTTTTCGCTTTCCTCTTTCACTTTCATCAAGAGGCTTTTTAGTTCCTCTTCACTTTCTGCCATAAGTGTGGTTTCATCTGCATATCTGAGGTTATTGATATTTCTCCCAGGAATCAATTTCCCATGAGGTGATGGGACCAGATGTCATGATTTTCGCTTTCTGAATGTTGAGCTTTAAGCCAACTTTTTCGCTTTCCTCTTTCACTTTCATCAAGAGGCTTTTTAGTTCCTCTTCACTTTCTGCCATAAGGGTGGTTTCATCTGCATATCTGAGGTTATTGATATTTCTCCCAGGAATCTTGATTCCATCCTGTGTTTCTTCCAGTCCAGCATTTCTCATGATGTACTCTGCATATAAGTTAAATAAGCAGCGTGACAATATACAGCCTAACATATTCATTTTTCTATTTGAAACCAGTCTGTTGTTCCATGTCCAGTTCTAATTGTTGCTTCCTGACCTATATACAGATTTCTCAAGAGATAGGTTAGGTGGCCTGGTATTCCCATCTCTTTCTGATTTTTCCACAGTTTTTTCTGATCTGAGACAGCAAAAGAGACAGAGATGTATAGAACAGTCTTTTGGACTCTGTGAGAGATGGAGAAGGTGGGATGATTTGGGTGAATGGCATTGAAACATGTGTAATATCATACATGGTACGAGTCGCCAGTCCAGGTTCAATGCATGATACTGGACGCTTGGGGATGGTGGAACGACTCAGAGGGATAGTAAGAGGAGGCAGCAGGGAGGGGGATTCAGGATGGGAACACGTGTATACCTGCGGCAGATTCATGCTGATATATGGCAAAACCAATACAATATTGTAAAGTAATTAACCTCCAAAAAAAATGAATAAACATTAAAAAAAATACTCTTGGAACAAGAGGAGGTCTAGAATCTCCTACCTGTCTCTCTCTCGGTTTTCATCCATTTCAATCTTAAGAGAGGGCTGCTTAGAACCAGAAAGGAAATAAAGTGTTGGGCTTAGAGCTTGATCATAAAAGTGATTGAAATTTCAGTTTCAGGTTCGATTTCTTTTTCATGTTTCCCAGGTACTGGAGTGTTTGAGTCAGTAACAACTTTGGCTGTCTCCTGTTGAGATGGAGCATGAAGTTGGAAACAATTCTGAGATCTAAGCATGATATCAATATTTTATATTCTTTAAACATAGTTGTCTATTTCACATAGTTGTTGTTATATACATATATATGCATACATATCTATGTGTGTGTATATATATATATATATATATACACATATCTATGCATGTATGCATAGATATGTATATGTATACATATATATTTCTATACCTGTCTATTATTGTCATTAAAACTGGACAAACACTTGAAATATGGTAGATATTTATTAAAAGGAGAGACGGGAGTGATATAAAGAGTCCTCATACTTTACATGCCCCCAAGAAAATATATTTTGAAGTATTTCGACTTACATATATTCAATAACTGAATAGACTTTTGAATCATTCTACATTTGAGTTTGAATTTTTTCCATTGCTCTTACACCTAACAGGAAAAAAAACTATTGTACTTTTATATATATATACACATACACACACACGTGTATATATATATATATATATATCAAAATATAATTTTAAGCAACATTTTTTAGGTGGCCAAACTCTTTGATTGCTCCCAAGATATTAAGTGAAATTTTTGTGATCCCCAAGAGAGTTCCAGAAAAACATTACTGATTTATTTACTATGCCAATGCCTTTGACTCTGTGGATCACAAAAAACTGGGAAATTCTGAAAGAGACAGGAATACCAGACCAGCTAAGCTGCCTCTTGAGAAATCTGCATGCAGGTCAGGAAGCAATAGTTAGCACTGGACATGGAACAACAGACAGGTTCCAAGTAGAAAAAGGAATATGTCAAGGCTGTATATTGTCACCCTACTTATTTAACTTATATTTAGTGTACATCAAGAGAAACGCTGGACTGGATAAAACACAAGCTGGAATCAAGATTGCCAGGAGAAATATCAATAACCTCAGATATGCAGATGACACCACCCTAATGGCAGAAAATGAAGAGGAACTAAAAAGTCTCTTGATGAAAGTGAAAGAGAAGAGTGAAAGAGTTGGCTTAAAGCTCAAGTGAAAGAGGAGAGCGAAAAGGTTGGCTTAAAGCTCAACATTCAGAAAACGAAGATCACGGCATCCGGTCCCATCACTTCATGGGAAATAGATTGGGAAACAGTGGAAACAGTGTCAGATTTTATTTTGGGGGGCTGTAAAATCACTGCAGATGGTGACTGCAGCCATGAAATTAAAAGACGCTTACTCCTGGGAAGAAAAGTTATGACCAAACTAGATAGTATATTCAAAAGCAGAGACATTACTTTGCTGACTAGGGGGTCTGTCTAGTCAAGACTATGGTTTTTCCTGTGGTCATGTATGGATGTGAGAAGGCTGAGTGCCAAAGAATTGATGCTTTTGAAGTGAGGGGTTGGAGAAGACTCCTGAGAGTCCCTTGGGCTTCAAGGAGATCCAATCAGTCCATTCTGAAGGAGATCAACCCTGGGATTTCTTTGGAAGGAACGATGCTAAAGCTGAAACTCCAGTATTTTGGTCACCTCATGAGAAAAGTTGACTCATTGGAAAAAACTCTGATGCTGGGAGGAATTGGGGGCAGGAGGATAAGGGGATGACTGAGGATGAAATGGCTGGATGGCATCACGGACTCAATGGATGTGAGTCTGAGTGAACTCCAGGGGATGGTGATGAACAGGGAGGCCTGGAGTGCTGCGATTCATGGCGTTGCAAAGAGTCGGACATGACTGACTGACTAAAATGAACTGAACTTCACTGAACTGAACATTACTTAATAACTTTCTGTCTGAATAATTCAGATCCTGTTGCTGAAAGCATATCCTTTAATCTAGCTCATCTTCCACTATTCTTTCTCTAATAAGAGATGAGTTCATACTTATGAGGACACCTTAAACCCATAAAACTGCAACTCTTATTTAGTTAGAGACATTATTCATAGCAAGCTGTTGCTCTTCTCATGTTGAATACAATTTATTCGTTCAAGTTTGTAGTAACATAGGAACATGTCAGAACCACATGCACAATTGTCACCTAGCTGGATTTGTGATAAAAGGTAACCACTTAATGCATAAAACAAATTCCCAGTGCACTGTGCATAGATCATAGTCAGGCTCTTCTGGCTAGATGAATTTGAAATTATATGATGTGTACTTCAAAATCACTTCTCCATCATTCAGTATGTAAAATGTCCTTTCATTACTTTAAACTTCTGGTACCAAATATTTCAATAGAAATCATTGATGATCAAAATTTATCTCACTTCATGCCACAAGGTTTCAGCTTACTGCTCCCCTCAACATCATATCTTGTTTCTTGTCCTCCTCTGTATTTCTGTAGTTGCCACGTTAGAGAAAATCTAACTACATAACAAAAATAGGCTCAGAATATTATGTTAATGGAGAAATATAGGCTGTGTATTATGTCAACATTTACCCAGTTATCACAGAAGCATGGCACAAATGCTCCAGCAGGAACCTTAAAACAAGCTGTATTATATATAATGAGTAACTATAATCACTTAGAAAATTATTTCTTACTCAAAACATCGAGGGAAACCTAAGGTACAAGGTTACAATAATCCTCAATGTTGATAGAAAAACATAGGGTAAACAGGACGTTTGAATTCTCAGTATTACACAAAGTAATTTCATGGCATTTGGTCCCAGTGCTTCATGGGAAATAGAAGTGGAAAAGGCTGAATCAATGATAGATTTCCTCTTTTGTGGCTCTAAATTCACTATCAATTTTTGTGGTTTACCATTCTCCATGGTGATGGTGGTTATAAAATTTAGAAGACGACTACTTCCTGGAAGAAAAGCTCTCACAAATTTAGAGAGCAAGTTAAAAAGTGAAGACATGACTTTACCAAAAGAGCCACATAGAGTCACATTTATGGTTTTTCCATTAGAGATGTACAGATGTGAGAACACCAAACTGCTCTGCTGGGGATGACTTACGTGTGTCCACTGGACTGCAAGGAGATCAAGTCAGTCAAACATGAAAGAATTCAACTCTGAAGAGGCATTAGAATCATTGATACTTAGCTGAGTCCCCAAAGCTTTGATGACCTTAGGAAAGAACTGACTCACTAGAAAAGACCCTTATTCTTAGCAAATGATCAAATCAGGAGGAGACATGGGTGAGAGAGAAGGAGATGGTTGTAGAGCTTCACCCATTCAATGAACATGATCTCAGGCAGACCAGGGGTAATAGTGAGAGAGACAGGCCTTGTGTATTGCACCCAACATGTCAAAAAGAGTCAAAAATGACGTTGTGACTGAACAATAACAAGATTTCAGTTAATGAAATGAATCCCTCAGGGTTGCTGTTGGTCTCATAGTGTTCCCACACATATCCATCAAAGGATCGACTGCACATGGAACACCTTCCAGAAAACAATTTGTGAACGATGTTGATGGGCCCTAGAAACAGAGAAAAGAAAACCAGTCTCTTAAAAACGAGGTGGGACAAAATAAGAGATGTGAGAGTAGAAAAGATTTGAAGGCTCGAGACCCACCTTGGAGAGGGAATCATAAAGCAGGAGAAATTTACACAAAATAAGAAACACTCTCTCATAGGTGTCAGTGGGGGAAGAAACGTAACCAGGGGAAAAAGAACAGAAACACAGATTATGCCAATAAATGCAATTACTAACCAAGAAGTGGTTCAGATGCCTGTGCCCACTATCATACATGGGGCCTGAGAGGGAGGTCTGTGATGTAACAAACAAGCTATGTTTAGAACCAGGCTTTAGTGCCCTGAGGACAATCTGACAGACCTAAGGTAACACAGAAACATAAAACATGGGAACACTAGAGAGACATTTTAGAAAGGACGTTTCATGTGAGAAGGCTCTAAGGCCACATACTGAACCATGGCTCACTCACAGAGCAGAAGATTGTGCACTCGAAAATACCAAAGGAGACCAAGCCAGCTTCTACTTAAGACCCTTTCTTCCACGGAGGGAGACAGGAATATGTACGACTGCCAGAGGCAGAAGGAAATAGGTCACTGGTATTTTGGTCCCAGAGACATCCCCTACTCTATGTTGGTTGACAGTTGCTAATGATGAATTCCTGGGTTCATTGACAGTTCACAAGGCCAGCCTGGGGTCAGTTACTCTGAGGAGACACAAGGCACACTTGAGAATGGGTGCTTTGGCACAGGCAGCAAACTGAGTGGCTGAGACCAGAAAGGTGCATAAGAGGCACAGCCCACCTGGGACTTGGCCTTGTCCTCCAACCAGTCACCCGAGATTTTGAACGAGGGAAGAGCACAAAACATAAAGTCAAACGTATTCAGTGCCCCTGCAGAGCACCTAAGTGTCTGTTTGGCTGAGAAGTGCATTAAACACAGGACCCATTTTGGACAGTGCCCTCATATATCACCAGCAAGCTGAGCAGGGTGGGCCCAGGAGAGGCAAGTCACATTTGTCAGTGGCAAGCTCAGTGTGATCAGTGTACCTCAAGCACCCCCAAACATCCCTGTGTTGTTTGTTTTCAGTGTCTCACCTCACTGCCAAAACATTGAGCAAGTGCAGTCGAATAAGAGGCTACTGTACACTTGTTTCGTGTTGAACACCAGATATGAAGAGGCTTTCAAATAAAAGAAGGAAATATAAATAAAGAAGCGTAACCAACACAGAAGTGACAGGTTCAACCAAATGAGTCTGCAATTAATGCCAAGACTGTTCAATTGAGGGACAACAGTAGCCTTTGACAATAAGTGCATACTTTAATAAGGGACTATCTGATACTGTATTGACATCAAAAAGCATACAATTTCTTTGAAATTATGAGATCTATTTCTATATGATTTCTTAAAATTTTGCAATGTTAGTCCTTTATGATAACCTAAACTGTTATTTCTATTAACTATTATTACTTTCAAAAATACACTCATTTTTTAAACAAGGCTTACACATATATATAAAATGAATTTGACCTGTTTTCTTTTTTTACACTATTTAATGAGTCTAAATTTTATTCTTGGTTCTTAACTTTTGCTTTCAAAAAATTGTTACAAATGTTGTAACCTTATGAACAAAATCTTTATGATTTGATTTCACTTATGGATTTGTTTCCTGAATTGATTGCTGTCTCATCTTTTAACTCTCTCCTATCTCCTTCTAGGCACCTCTTTCTACCTCCTCCCTTTTCTCTGCTCTGTGGAACTCTGTGAATCGCTTTGATTCTTTTAGAATGAGGAAAGTGTTGTCATCATTAACTTCGGGTTTTATCTCATGTGTTATGTGGATATGGCTTTTTTGATGCTACTGTCACCTGGGGACAGAAACCCAGAGGTCACGACGTCGATTCCAAAACTTTAGATCAACACTGAACTCCTTACCTCTGAACATTAAAGGACACATACACAACCCAGAGTTTCCATGTCTACATGGAAAGCCATCTCAACACTTGAGCCAGCATTCAGTACAAGAGAACCCAAAGCTATTCTCCAGCAAAAGAGAAACACAACTGTGAATATTATTAAAGGGGGTGCATGAAGCTATAGCAGACCCACAAACACCCCAAAGCAGAATCCATGGACAATTCATTGCACTTGAGAGAGAAGAGATACAGATCGGCCTGCCACTCCATAGACACAAAGTCCACAAAGCAGTAAACTTTGACAAGTCACTGGTCCCGCCCCACTCACAAAGGACAGTTTTCAAAACACAATGGAGCCATAACCCTCCAGCCTGCAGAAAGGGGACCCAAACCACAACAATCGAGACAGAATGAAATGGGAGAGAAATATGCACCGGATGAAGGTAACTGACAAAAACACTCCAAAACAAACAAAAGAAGATGAGATAGAAAGTTTTCCTGAAAAAGAATTGAGAATAATGACAGTAAAGATGACTAAAATCTTGCAAGCTAAGTAATGTTGCCAGTAAATACACTGGAGACCTGTACTGAGAAGAAACAAACATGTTTACCATGGATTGAGAAGAAATTAAAAAAAAAAAAAAAAAAAAAGAAAAG